>PVKU01012593.1:0-34340 GCA_004027475.1 Anoura caudifer
GAACAAGAACAGAAACACAGAAATGGAGATCACATGGAGGGTTAGCAACAGGGGAGTGGGAGGAGGAGAGAGGTGGAAAAGGTACAGAGAATAAGTAGCATAGACGGTAGGTAGAAAATAGACAGGGGGAGGGCAAGAATACTGTGGGAAATGTAGAAGCTAAAGAACTTATGGCACATGGACATGAACTAAAGGGGGGGAATATGGGTGGGAGGGGTTGTTCAGGGTGGAGGGGAATGATGGGGGAGGAATGGGACAACTGTAATAGCATAATCAATAAAATATATTTTAAAAAATTTCAGTGTTTTAAATGATATGGATCGTTCTTACAGTTTTGTGGAATTAGAAAGCAAGATACAATATAGTCTATACAGTATATTAACCATGTAAAAGAAAATAATGTATGTCCAGAAATTAAAAAAAGAAAATATATAAAATTAAGTGTTTATCTCTAAATGGATGCTATATATATAAAATACACATTTTATATATTTTTTACTTGCTTGTATTTTTTACAATGCATGAATATTAAACATTTTGGGAGAAAGTTACCACCTCTGAGTTCCCAAGAATGTGGCGACTGCCTCACCATGTTGGTCTGTCTCAGCCATTTGAGCACCTGGGGAAAAACACTTGGTGGGTAACAGATAAAGGTTAGCAACATTTTTTCTGACTTGTAAGTTTTCCCCCATCATCCATAGAAAGAGTTTTTCTTGTAACTGTCAGTTCTCCCTTAGAAAGAATCCATCACTTTATCACATGATACCTCTTTTTTTCCTAAGTAAAACAAAACCTGGAAACAGAGCATAAACTTGTGCTGAACCCTGATATGAAAATGAATAGGCACTGGGCTTCCAGCTGCCAGTGAAGAAGAGCCAGTGCCAAAGGGATGCTCAAGCTGACAGATGCCAGAGATTGAAGTAGAAGTACCCTCAGTTCAGGCCTAAAATGCCTGCAAGAATTCCAGCCTGCCAACTTTGGGTTCTGTGGACACATTCTGCCTAGAGCCCCCTCAGATGACAAGGTCACCCTTACTTCAGGCAATGGCCAATCGCCAATGATTGCTGGCTATCGAGACAGAAAACAAGATTATGCTTCTATGACAACACAAATGGCACCACCTCCAGGGAGCTTTCCCTGCCTCCTTCCCTGAACCCACCTCCAGATTGCATTTCTCCCCAATGAGCCATGGCCCTGGTGCTTTCCCCGTCCCGCTTAGAGCAAACGTTACCCTTGATGATGTGGCAGCTGGTACTGTAAGAAGTCATCATATAGACTTTTGTTCATGCTCTGGTTCTGCCTCTCAATTCCTGAGCCTCAGTTTCCTCAGCTGTAAAATGGAGACAGTAACCTCAGCAGCACAGAGCACTACCCCAATCCTGGGACTTTCTTTGGAAACAATCTGACAACCCAATCCTCAAGCTCCTATGACATGATTGTGCCCAAAGAAACCATCTGGCAACCCAGAGCCACAAAAGAACAGTCACTAGGCCCAGCTCAGGGGTGGCAGCCTCCACCTCCACCTCCCCACCCAGACCTCCAGCCAACCACAGCCAGGGAACAGACAGCCAACGGTGCCTAATGATACCCCTCCCATCTTCTGGACAGTGTAATTGCCAGGTGGGACGACAAGACCCCAATTAATGAGGGTCTGTCCAGAAGTGTGGTCACAGGCATGTCCAAAACTGAACTCAGCTTCCCCTCAAATGTGTTACTCTTCCCACTCCCTGTCTTACCCACAGGGTAGCACCACCCAGGGACCCAAGTTTAAAATCAGGATACAGTCCTCATACCTCCTTCTCACTTATGTGTCCCATTCAATCCATCACCAAGTCCTGTCATTTCTACCTGTCAAATCCATTCATTTCTTTCCATCCCAAGGCTGCTGCTGCAGTTCAACGCCACTTATCCTCCCCTTTGCAGGTCTCCTTGCCTCCACACCGACCCACAGGGAGCCTATCTCCCGCTGCAGCGCTGAAAACCCCTCAACAGCTCTCAGTAGGAAAACCAGCCTGTCACTTAAGCACCCTCACCTTGCCCCAGTCTGGCCCCAGCTTCCCTTTCTACCCTCATCTCTCTCTACTCTCTGCCTCACACCTTGTATTTTCCCCCAAATTCACTGTCCTGTTTCTCACCTTTTTTTTTTCATGTTGTTCCCTGTCAGTAACACCCTTCTCTTCCTCTTTCCCACTGACTAGCTCCTACCCCTATTTTAAGACTTAGCTTAGATTTCCGCTCTTCCAGAGACTTTTTGTTCCCCATTTCTGACACGCACCAAACTAGTCTAAGTGCTCTTCTCATTGCTGCCACTTACTGAGCACTGTTCCAAGTAACTTTGATCTCTTAACCCATTTAATCCTCACAACAAACCCTGTCCCTAGGTTCTCTCATTCTTGTTTTACAGACAAGAAACCTGAGCCTAGACATTAAAGGCCAAATTTAGCAGCGCTGAAACCCAGGTCTATGTATTTTTCTTAAAAGATTTTATTTATTTCTAGATAGAAGGGAAGGAAGAGAAGGAGAGAAGCGTCCATTGGCTGCCTCCAACTGGGGACCTGGCCCACAACCCAGGCATGTGCCCTCACGGGGAGTCAAACTGGCCACCTCTCAGTTCACAGGCCAGTGCTCGATCCACTGAGCCGCACCAGCCAGGGCTTGTTTTGTTGTTGTTGTTGTTGTTGTTGTTTAAATAAAAAGAGTTGTGCCCTGGCCAGGTAGCTCAGTTGGTTGGAACATCGTCCCAATAAGCCAAGGTTGTGGTTCAGTCTCCTGTCAGGGCACATACAGAATCAACCAATGAATGCATAAGTGGAACAACAAATCGATACTTCTCTGTTGACCACCTGCCAATATCTAAAAATCAAGAAAAAATATGTATGAGTTGTGTTGTCCTTTTCTGACTATAAAATACCAAGGAAAAAAAGCAAACATCTCTCATTTTTGTCAATTTGGTGAATATGCTTGGTCTGGCATGCAGTAAGCACTCAATAAATACCATCTCTCCATGTTTATACATACATGCTGATTTAATCAGCACGTATATATAAACTGTCACACCATTCCTGCAGTTGTTTCCTGAAGCTGGAGCCCTTGGAAGTGCGTGGCGCAGCCCCACTCCTCCATGTGCTATACCCCTCCAGGCTCTCAGGCCTCTGGGATGTAACTCTACTTTAGAATCCCTGCGATATGAGGGCAGGGATCAGTTGAATTCCTTCAAGTGCCCAAACAAGGTCTGCACAGAGAGACCAGGCAAGGCACCCAACCAAGCTCAGCCTTGAGGAGGCCCTTCCTGGACCTTGGGATTCCCCTTGTCCTCCACCCCACGCTCTCCAGCCACAAACCTTCAGATCTCTACCAAAATCTCAGGCCTGGTCCTCGTGACCAGAGTCCTGCTTGCCCAAGGTGCCCCACACTCCCCACACTCCTAGACTGACTCTCGGTGGCTCCCACTTTTCCACTTGGGAGGGTCTTTCGGACCACGGCTTCCCCCTCCCCACCTGGGGCTGTGGTTAATTACAGCCCAGCCCCTGCCCAGTCCCGGGACTCCCAACTGCACCCACCCCTCACCTCGCCCCCAGGGTCAGAGCCACAAGATCCGCCAGCAGGGAAAGCATCCCCCAACTCCGTGTTCTAGACCCTGGCGCCCTTGGGTCAGGGCCGGAAAAGGTACTTCCAGCCAAGCGTTGGCGCCGGGGGCGTCGCACTTTATGGAAAGAACTCCCGAGAATAAATCCGGAGCTGATTTGCATCCGAAACTCAGGACGAATTCATGCTGTCCCCGCCCAGTGGCGAGTTTAGGAGCAATGAGAGAGTGAGAAGGAAGCTGCAGAAGGGAGAAATCTCCTCCCCTTTGCTGGCCCCACCTTGGGCTGGGCCTGGGTCCCGTGGAGGGGGGTGGGGCAGCGGCTTTGTGTGCTTTTGTGTGTATTAAGTGGATTAAGTGAAACAGCCCCGGCCCGGTGCTAAGAATCAAGCAGCTCCACCTCTACTGCTAGGAATCTCCCAACTACAGACTCCTCAGATCCCCCTACCAGCTTGGGCCCTGGTATCCCTGTGGCCTGCACCTCTGACTATTATGTGCTTACAGATCACAGACAGTTCTGACCTTGGTTTACGCTATTACCCATCAGATTTCCACTCCAGCCACATGGGCCAGCCTGGCAGGGCAATTCATTGATTCCACATAGCAAGTCAGTGCCCCCTTTTGCTCATGCTGTTTGTCAGCCAGCAGTCTTTTAGTCCTTTGCATCAGCTAAAGTGTTGACCTTTGTTTAAGCACAGCTTAAAAACCACCTGTTTATCTTTCATGAAGCCTATAGAGGTCTGTGTGCTGGCCTCTCAAAGCCCCCAGTGTACAAAGTCTGAACCTGTCTTTTAGCCCTGACACTTCTCTTGGTGTATCTACCAAGCCAATTTCTCTGTTAGGATGCAAGCTTTCAGGAGCCAGAATGAAGACAGATTCAACTCTGCCCTCAGTGCCAAGAGAAGTACCTGGTACTTGATGGGAGCAGGAGTGGCTGCTGTATGCTCTTTGGCAAGTCCTGTTCCCTTTCTGGACTTCAAACTCCTCCCTCACTCTTAGTGCAAAGAATCTGTATAAAATGACCCCCAAGACTCCCCTTAGACCTAACCTTCTGAGCCAATGACTTCCTGGCTCCTGGCTCCTGGCTCCTGGCTCCTGTAATGACCCAATCTTGGGCAGGGCAGGGCAGGGGTAAATCTGAAATCCTTCTACCTCCTTTGAGTCAGTGAACTGAGGCAATTGTGCAAGGTTGCTGAGGCTTGGGGATTCAAAAGGTGCTAGGAACCTGAGGCAGTGAGTCTAGTGTCAACACACCAGGATGCTATCACAGTTGTAAAGTCCCTTGCCCCAGGTTCCAAAGGCCTGACCACCAGCTCCAACTGAGGGGCACAGGGTTTTGCCGATCCTGGAAAGTGAAGAAGCCCCCATTCACAGCCTCTCCCCAGCTTGTACACACTGTCTCCAGGAGCAGTGGCAGCAGCCTCTCAAACCGCTGAAGACCAGCCTAGAACCACACTCCACTCCAACCTCCTCACTCCCAGCCCAGCCCAGCCCAGCTATGGCCAATGTGAGCTGAGAATACCAATAAAAGAGGCCTCCATTCAGTGTTGTTGTTGTTGTTGTTTTGTTTGTTTGTTTGTTTTTAACAGCACAAGCTGCCAGCCCCTGTTGCACATTTCCCAAAATGGAACTCATCTTCTCTCACGGTGGCACGTGGGCCACTTTTCCCTGAAACTCTGGTCCTTGGAATAATGCTAATCTGAAACCACGGCCCTTCAGATTAAGACAGACCTGGTTAAGATTCGTTCCGTTACTCCTTAGCTGAATGAATGCTAAGATGAATGATCTTAAGCACGTTTTTTACCCTCCCTGAGCCTCAGTTCCTTCATCTCTAAAATGGGACCAATGATTTGTATATACAGAGTGGTTATTGGGCATTATGTAAGATTTATGAAAACACCTGTCATAAGCACTCACACATACAGGGTGGGGAAAAGTAGGTTTACAATTTTGAGTATGTGAAACAGAATTCAGAAACTATTGCAATAATCACAACCTGCATGTCTTTTTCCATACGAATAGCTGTAAACCTACTTTTGCCCCACCCTGAAAGGATGTCAAATAAGAGCATTAGTTCTAGTCCCTAGTCTTTGTATTTTCCCCTGAAGTTGTCTGATACTTTCTCTGGAAGCTAAGAATGGAGATACCTGAAGTGAGAACTAATACAGACAATACCAAGACTATAAAATAATAAAAGCTGCACTTAGGACACAATTATAGATTTTAAAAGGGAATGAAGGAGGTTTGGGGCTTAGGGAGGGTCAGCATTTGCCAAAGGTCACACAGAAGATGAGCACATGTAGAAGAGCAGGCAAGCAGGAAGAAAGCGGCAAATGAGGGAGTGGAGAGAGGTCAGGGCTGAGGTACTGAGCTGAATCCAAGGACAAGCAGCCAAGCAAAAGGATCTCCAGCTGACATTGCCCCACTTCCCATGCCCAGCAGGGCTTGGCACTTGCCTTTCTCTGGAGCTTCTTTTGGGTCCTGAGTTTGCAGTAGCTTCCCAGAAATGCTAGGTAAATATCGTTGTTTCATGAGCAACCAATCCCATAATCAGATAAAGCTCTCCATACGAAGTACTGCCTCAAAGTTGGCCCCTTTGTAAAGATGCTCCACTTCAGGCTTCACCCCAGACAGATATTCTCCCTCCCAGGGCCTTGCTGAAGACTCTGAACCCCATTCCCAGGGTGGGTTTGGTGTATACCATGCTGCTCAAGTCTCAGCCTCCTCTTCAGAAAGCATCTGCTCCTCCCAGCAGCACCAAGAAAAGTGTGGTATGTGAACTCTGTTTTCTACTTTTTTCTTCCCCCCAAAAGTCAGACATGAGTTGCCATTTTAAGGTAATAAGGAGTCTTACTAACCTTTGAAAATGTTTTGGGTTTGTGTTAACCCCAATCATGGGGAAGCTGGAGGCACAGGGGCCAGTGTATTATGTCACTTGACTGTTTGTTTTGGCTATGTTTTCTTTGTTTATATTGTTCTCTTCTCAATATCCCCACCTGCCACCCCACTCCCCTCATCCTCAGGAGCCAGCACTGTCCTCATGGAAGAGGTCTGTCTTCTTTCTGGTTATTACAGATTTGTTACCTCACCCTAAGCTCATGTCTCTTGGGCTCTCTGCTTCCCCCTTAGTGTTCATGTATGAACTCCTTCGCCCATCCCCAGCTGCGCATCCTCTGGTTTAGACATCCACCTAAAGGCAGAGGCTTCCCTAATTGACTTCTCAAAACTTCCAGTTCAAGGATACTCTAAACTTGTGATTTAGGACTCAGTGATGCCAGAATTCTGCATTTCTAAGATTCTATAACTCAGGTTTCACAGTGCTAGAATTCTGTGATTCTAAAATTCCATGACTATGGAATCTATGCATCAAGAATTTTATGATTTTTGTGTTTCATGAATTTGCCATTGACATAGTGACATAACCAGTACCCACTTGGCTTGGGTTTTTGTGATTGCTTTCCAGAGGAAGGAAGTCTTGGCTGTGGGCTCTCTTCTTTGAAACCACTGAGAGCAGAGGGAGGAGATGACTGGATAGGTGAAGGGCAGCACTCCCACTTCCCCGGGAGCTCCATCAGTGGGATATGCCCAGGGCAGTCCAGGCCTAGGCCCCAGCACTCAGTCCCTCCACCTCCCGATCAAGCCCCTCATTAAAACTCCAGTATCTGAGGGTAGCAGGAAAAGGAAGCTCCTTTGCAGCCCTTCCACTCAGCTGCCTTTCCTTCCTGGCCTGCCCCATGCTCCAGAGAAAGTTTACTGAGAGCCTGCCCTGGCCAAAATGGGCAAAGGGGGAGGTAGGATTAAGCACTGGGCAGGGAGCCAGTGGAGGAGATATGGGAGATTCCCTGGGGAGCTATGCAGCTTTCCCTGAAGGAGAGGAAAGAACAGAGGCCGGAAGTGGGGTGTGGGTGAGGGCACTGGTAAGGGTGGGGTGACCGGTATTGCATTGTGGGGCTGGAGCTGAGCTTCCGGCCATTGACCGATTGGTGGCAAGGGACCTCCAGCCTGGCGCCCTGGAGGCGATCTGGTTGAGCTTCTACTACCCTTTGATTCAGTTTCCCTGCCTGAGTCAGACTCCCGGGAAAACCCAGAGGGCAGGAATCACGGTGGGGAAACGAATCCTCCAGGGCTCCTTCCTGGGAGGGTCCAGTGGGGCAAGATTTTCGAAGGATCACATCTGAGGTTGGGGCAGAACAAGGGCTGGAGCTGTGGGTGCCCGCCTCCAGTCCACAGCTGTTCCCCCCACATTCCAAAGTGTTCTATTATTACATAATGTTCCCCCAATGGTTTGGTAAGACTGGCTAGAGGATGGGCCCGCCCCCCAGCCACCTCCCCAGAGCTGTCTGGGCCATCCCCTCCAGCCCTGAGGGCTTGGCTGAAGCAGCCAAACCCGATTTTCCCCGTGGCTGCCTAGACTGGCTGGAGCAGGAAATCCTCCTGCAGGCATGGGTCCCTCAGGCCACCGTCCTCCTCCCCCTCATCTTCTACTCCCACCCCCGGCCCCTCCCACACCTGTGCCACCAACCACTTCCTCCTCCACATCCCCTGGGCAGCTCCACTGCACTAACAAGTATGGTCCAGTGCTGTCCCTCTCTGGGCCTCAGTTTTCTTGTTTTCTTTTTTAATCCTGCCTTTTCTTTTACTGTGATGGAATACACATGACATAAAATATACAGTTTTAACCATTTGTACATCCAGTGACATTAAGTATAGTCCTATTGCTCACCACCGCCCATCTCCAGACCGAAACTCCGTACCCTTTCCATGGTAACTCACTGTTCCCCCCTCACCCCACCACTTTACCCCACTGCAGCCCCCGTTTTACTTTATGTCTCTATGAATTTGACTACTGTAGTTGTCCTCGCTTTTCTCATCTATAGATCGGCTGTGAGGAGGTATCAAAGGAAAGGGGGATATGAACAGCAGTGGGCCACCCCTTGGACGGTGGTTGGTGCAGTGTCAGTGCACAGCCTGGGGTGTGAGAAGGAAGCCCTGCTTTGTGGAATTCTGGGTGTGGCTGTCAGGGTGAAAGGTGCAAGGGAAGGGAGTATGCCCCTCTGGTTTCAGGTGATCTCTCTGGGAGACTGAAGGAGAAAGAGAGCATCATCCTGGACTGTCCCTCGTTACCGGTGTTCAGAGCCCTCACCACAATTTAGTGCAGTGCCTTGTTTGATCCGTTTAATGTGTCTCCCGTAGAGCTGCAACTCCCACCAGAAGAACTCCCACTGACTTGCTCACTGTTTTATCTCCAGAACTTGGCACCCTCCCTGGCACACAGCAGGCACTACTGACTGAGACAGAGTTTCAGATTGAAAAGCAGAAGCAGAGGCACTCCAGGGGCTGGAGACCAGCCAGGCCAGCTCACCTAACCCAGGCCCCTGCTCCAAGCTGCCACACAGCCCAAGTCTTCTCGTCTGGCCTGGGAGCCCAGTTTTCTCAGCCTCCGGGGAGCTCTGGCAGGGTGGGAGACAGTGAGCTGTATCCAGTTATCCCACAGGTCACCTACACTGGGGTGGTGGGTGCCCTCTGGCTGCCGCTGCCTCTGGGAGCCTGGAGGGGGAGGAGAGGTGGGAGCCTGGAGGGGGAAGGGCAGTGGAGGAGCCAGCATTGCAGAGGCAGTTAAAAATAGCCAGAAGAGATGATGTCATCGGGTTCCCACAGCTCAGCACCCCCTCGCTCACACACATACACACTTAGCCTCACAGACTCAAATGTGGGCATGCACACACACACACATACACTTATATAGGGGGAGGTTTCCGGGTCCCAGGGCCGCAGGGGCAGGGAAGTCTGGTGAGTGTGTCTGCATGTAGGTGTGTGTGTCTGTGTGCCTGGGTTTGCATGAGTTTGATTGCATGTGTCTACATGCTGTGTGCTTGTGTCTGATGCATGCATGTTTGTGTCTGTGTCTGTTCATTTGTAGGCATGTGTATGTTACATGTGTATGTTACATGTGTCATGTGGGGAGGTCTTGTGTATCAGTGTCTATGCACATTGGTTCATAGGCATGTCCTTGCACGCACATGTATTTGTTGCATTGTGCATCTGTGAGTTCACTTATATTTTTACATGTCTGCAAGTGTTCATGGATTGTGTCATGTGTCTTTATATGTATGGGCCCCCCTGTGGGCCTTGGGCACTAACTCAGTCACCTTCTAGTTCTAACCGAGGTTCGGCACCTCCCCCTCCCAACACCCTAAGAAACTTCAGCCCCCACCCAGCACTGTCAATGAATTCTCTCTGTCCCTCCTCTTCTCCAGGTCCCATTCTCTGGCAAGCCTTGGAGTACACTGACACAGACACAATTCATTTTCTCCCCACAGGCTTCCTGAACCCCAGGGGCCAGGCCAAAGGTGTCAACCCTCAGGGAAGGGAGCCCTGGAAATGGAGCCAGATCTTCAGGCAGCGAGACACACACTCACTAACCCATGGATAAAGTGACACATTAGAAACAGGGTCCCTCACAATGTTTCCTGTCACTGAGACACAATGCCATGGAGACACACCTCACAGAAACCCAGTTACAGCCAATGACACGTGGGTGTACACACAGAAAACCAACTGGAAAATCACCAAACCAGAATGCTTAGTACCCTCCCACTTTCTGAGCTCAAACTCAGTCTTGCCCCACCTCCAAAGGTCTACCTCATCTGTTTTCCTGTCCTGGAAAATACTGACATCAGAAAGAGACTTGGGGGCTAAAGGTGGTACATCCTCCTCAGAAGCAATCCTCCCTCTCCTCCTTCAGGCTAACCCCCACTCCTCTCCTGATCTTTATTCCTCTTAGTAGAGCTGATGCCTCTCTCCAGGACATCCATATCTTCACAAACACACCTTAACACTCACAGCTGGCCACGGGCACATTCAGTTGCAAGGGGCACCAGCCACCTGTCCACTTATACTCCCACTGTTCTGGTCTCACACATACACACTTAGACACACACATCATCAGCTATACCTACACACCGACCATCCCAGGTACACAGAGCCACATACGCCACACTTGAGAACTCATGACGTTACACTCAAGCGGTGAAATCTCTTTCATTCTATCTTTTCTGATTTGTGCCTCTATCTCCCTCCCCAAGGACCTGGCTCTCTGTATGTTCCAAATGTCTGTGGAGACCCTTATCCCTGTGCAGATGGGCGTGCAAGGCAGGAAGGACCTTACCTCATAGGGTGTGTCAAAAGGTGAAGCCAAAGATGGGGAGATGGTGTGTGTTGCTGACCTTGCCTGTCCTTCCACTGTCTAACTGTGATCCCTGTGGCTGTCACTGAAGCCTGTCCCTGCCCTCATACCCTGCGGAGTCAGCTGGAAACACCTCAGAGTGGAATAGGCAGTTGGAGCAGAAATTATTGTATTTGGCTGCTATTCATCACCCATGGCCCCCAGAAGATGCAGATCTGGAGCCAGTTAAGCTTCTGGACTAGTTTCTGGGCATTTCTAGAGGATCAGAAAGCTGCCAGGTTGACAGAGGCGTCTGAGAACTGAGGAGAGGAAAGAGAGGGAAGAATGTGAGGAAGGCGGCAGTTTTGGAAGCTCCACTGCTCTTAGATTCACCACTTCCCCAAGCCCTCCATTTCCCACCAATTCATCCTCCATCAGGGTGCTCAGTCTTAGGATGCCTGCCATCAAGACTTCTCTGTACCTTTGGGGTGATATTTCACAGAGCGTGTGTCCCCTTGAGTGCCTATGCAGGGCTAAGGTGGGGAAAACTTCAGTGGCCCTGTTTTTCCAACCCCAGTCCTGGCTCAGGGCCCTTGGCTAACCTTGCAGTGGAAGGATCCACACACTGGTGGTGACGGGGTGGGTGTCATTGGCCATGGTAGCAAGATTGGTGGCTGCAGTGGTGGCAGCTGGGCCTTGGAGTTTCTGCCGGTACCTTCTGTGGCTGCATTTGAACATCTTGGGAAACCTGGACCGAGACAAGCCCACACCTGGCCTGCGGTAGGGGGAACATAAACCCCGGGGCCGAGGGGCACGGGCAAGCTGAAAAGGCCCCATGGGCACAGAGAACTTCTGTACTGTGCCCAGGGGCGCTGCTGGCCAGGGCAGCTGAGGTCTCTATGACATACAGTCTGTATGTGGGTGGGGCTCTTTATGACAAGTCCTGGTCCCCAGCCCCTCCCCACAAGTCAAGATCTCTCACAGTTCTCTCCACGGGTCAGTCCAACCAGAAAACCTCATCTCAGCCCCTTGGGAGAATGGAACTCTTAGTGGGGGAAAATCACTCTTTTACCTTCTCACTCATCCACATTAACAATATTAACAATTTTTATTGAACACTTATTATGTGCCCAATATGGTACCAAGTCCTTCAATCCCACAACAACCCTACAAGGAAATTCTGTAATTATTCCTATTTCATACACAGCCAACTCTTCTTGTTGATGGTAGTTATGTTCCAATGAAGTCACCACTGTGAACACTGAATTAGCAAATACCATGTCAGTGCTCCTGGGAGAAATACAGGGTTCGATTCCTACCAGGTCGTAACATTTGCGTCAATTGATCGATCGGTACATCTCTTAGTTTTACATGTTTGTCTGTTTAAAGACACCTAATTTAAACATGATTATTGACTCGTTAATGTTGAACTCGCAGTCAATAGCACGATGACTTATACCTGAAATCACGCGATGTGACTTGCAGAGGACACATGTATTTCCTCTGCAAATCACATCACAACCTTCCTGTGCTTAGCAACGCTAGACAGCACTTTCGCGTGACTTAGAAGGCCATTTTAAACAAAATCACCGACAAAAAGCCCCGGAATATGAAAACCATGACAGTCAATAGGCCACAAAAAGAACACTTATTTCCATTATAAGAGCTGCAGCCAGAAGGCAGGGTATTCTCTTACCCAACCTCTGCTGAGAACACGCACATTGGCTGACTCCAATTTTGGGGGGCTTGGCAAATGTCCATGGATAACTGCAAAAGTGTCATAAATACTGGTCTGGGGTTGCAAATAAATTTTAGTGAGTAGGCAAATTCACAAATATGTAATCCATGAATGATAAGGATTGGTGTTATAAAAAAATTGAGGTTCAGGTGAAGTCACACAATCAGAGGCAGGCAGGGGTTCAAATCCATCATGGCCAAGGTCCAAAGCCCAGACATTTAGCTCTTGTTATTCTGCACTTGTGCATTCATTCATTCATTCAATCAATCATTCAGGAAATGTTCACTAACAGCTTCATATGTGCTGGACACTGGGAACGCAGATTAATGTGACCTGGTTCCGATTCTTCCTGAGATGAAAGAAGAAGCCATGTGGACAATCAGTGCAGGTGAAGAAACAGCTAGGTCCCCAGGGGATGTAAAACATTCCAACCCTGGTTTCTGTCCTTTCTTACGAGAAAGGCACAAATCAATGGCTCTTCCAAGCCTTGTACTGAGTTCTTATTGAACTTTGGACTTGCCCCTCCTCCCTCTATACTTCAGTCCTCTCTCCTTCCTCTTGTTCCACCTGTAGGTCCCCTTCCACCTTTCCTTTGTATCTGCAGGAGCCAGCTGCGAGACTGAGGAGCCCTCCACACCACACTCAAAGGCCCCATACCTCCTGCCTTCCCAGCTTCCACATTTGCTATCTTCAGTCTTAGAAACTGACTTTGCCTCCATGAACATCTAGACCCTATACCTATAAACCCACCTGCTCTTGGCCATCTTCTTCCTCAAGTTCCAGACCAAGGCCTCTTTCCCTGCTTTTTCTGGAAGCCAGCCCCTCCTGTCTTTTTAGAAATTCCCTCAGTGTAGACAGTCTACCTCTTGGTAGTTAAGAGGTAGACTCTGGGACCTGGCTGGTGTGGCTCAGTGGGTTGAGTGCTGGCCTGCAAACCAAAGGGTCATGGGTTCCATTCCTGGTTTAGGGCACATGCCTGGGTTGCGGGCCAGGTCCCCAGTAGGGGGTGTGTGAGAAGCAACCACATATTGATGTTTCTCTCCCTCTCTTTCCCTTTCTCTCTCCCTTCCCTTCTCTAAAATAAATTTAAAAAAGAAAAGAAAAGAAAAAAAGATGTAGACTGTGGCATCAGACTGATTGGGCTGAATCCTGGCTCTGCCACTTATAAGTCATGAGACCAGGGTAAGTGCTTACGTTTCTGTGCCTTTGTTTCCCTATGCTATCTATTTCATAGGATTGTTGTGAAGGGGAGAAAAGACTATATCTATATCTATATCTATATCTATATCTATATCTATATCTAATCTGTATGAATATTGTATTGTCAGTTTCATCTCTCCTGTCTCTTCAGCTGCCTCCTCCCATTATAAAAACAAAATAAATTTTAAAATCCATTTTGTCCATGCCATACCTCCTCTGGCAGTGACTCTCTCCACTCTGACCTTTTTACTCTATAGTCACTTATGTCCCAGAGTGGGGAGAAAAACCCTTTAACAATTCTGTTGTGCAGACTAGGAATCAGAGGCTTAAAATCAAATCTAAGAAATGCCCCACCCAGGGTCACAGAGCTAAAAGGCAACAGAACCAGGATTTGAGCACCTGGTCCGAGTGACTGGGAAACCAGAACTAACCCAGCACCTGCCATCAGGAATGCTGTAATGGAAGTGGGATGGCAGCCCCAAAGGATTAATAAAGGGTGTTACAGAGCCTTACAACTGGGCAGGTGATGCTTTTGTGGGACCATGCTGCCACCTGCTGGCAGGGAGTGAAGGGGTGTGCACCGAAGAGTACTTCCTTAGAGTACTAAGGAAGCAGGGTAGAAAAGAGTGGGGAGGGAGAAAAGTGAGGAGGATGGGAATTTTGAGGTTTTGTGAAGGGAAAAGAACTAGGAGCTGTTTGCTACTCAAAGGAGGGAGCAGAAGCTGCAAAACCTTGGTCACTTCCTTGAAAGTGTGTGTGTGAAACAGAGAGAGAAGCTCTCAGTGTATACCTCAGATGTTGCTCTGTTGTTTGTTAGTTTCTAGGAGTTGGTCCACACAGAGTTCAGTGTGCATGTGTGTGTACTCATGAGCACCAGTAGGTGTCTATGTGTGTATATGTGTGTGAGTACGTAGATGGCAGCTTGGGCAGACGAGTATGCCTGTGAGCACACAGGGGACGTATGAACGTATCTGCAGATAGAGAGTTAAAAGTGTATGTGCACCGTTGTGGTGGATGACACTCAGAAGTTCTCAGGCCCCACCCCCAGATTTCTCTCCCTTCTCAGATCAGGAAGGGCATTGCCCAAAGTTGGTGTTGCCAGGCGGAGGCTGGCTGCTCCTGTGGCTATGGGGACAGAGGCTGTAGGGATAGATCTCTAGGCAGCAGGGGGCAGCAGGGGCAAGAGGAGGCCTATGGGCTGGGGTGGAGCAGGCAGACAGGCGGGCAGAAGGAAGCCTTTAAAACACCTGCCCCACTTGCAGGTGAGCAGTGTTGTGTGAAATCCAGCTCCGTTGTCTCCCTGCCCACTCAGTGGCAGTTTCCTGGAGCTGTTTGTCCCCCTGGAGCCTCAGCAGATCCTTCTTTCGGAAGTCACAACCAAAGAATCCTAAACAGGTGGGTGATGGTATAGGGTAAAGATTATCTTATGAAGGGAACTCAATCTAGAAGCAGGTTTGGTAAGCTGGAAGGACCATGGGGAGGGTCCTATAGGAGTCTAGGGTTGGTGTGGGGAGGGGTTCAGGATATTTAGATGCCAGGGAAGGGCATGAAGTGACCTATAGTGTGGGGGTTAGACTTGGGGTACCAGTGGATGAACCCGAGGTGTTAGGATCTCAGAGTAGCAGGTGCTGGTAGAGGGTCTGGGCAGTAGAGAGAGGTAGGAGTGTCAGGATGAGAACTGGGAAAAATCCTGAGGTGTCAGCATCCAGATGCAGGGGAAGCTTGGTGGTTTTATGGGTTCAGGATTCTGGTGTCCAATTCCAGGGCCAGGGCTACCCTGGGATTGCGGGGGAGGTCCTAAGTCATACGTGTCTGTCTCTCAGGAGCCACCATGCAGTGCTACAGCTTCATTAAGACAATTACAATCCTCTTCAATTTTCTCATCTTTGTAAGTATAAGGGTTATGGGCTCTTTGGGGCTCCCTACAGGAGTGGGTTACAACCTGAGTAGAGCTCAAGCTGGGAAATAAGAAACTGCACTGGGGCCCATGGTGGGGAGGGGTTTTCCTTATGTCACCCAGTGTGGAAGGAAGCTCGGTGGCCTCTGTACGATGGGGCGCTGAAGGAAGAGAAGACCCAGAGATGCACAGCAGAAGGTCTGCCTCAAGCAGCCCTATGCATTCAACACATATTTAGGACCTAAGACTCAGTGCTAAGTGCTAGGGTGACAGGTGAGCAAGCTCTTTCCCTGCCCTGGAGGATCGCAGGTCCAGCAGGCAGACAGTCGCAATGTAGTATTTCTGGCCCTAGCACAGGGCCTATGGGAGCCCATAGGAGGGGCTTGAACCCCACTTGGGCAGAGAAGACTTCCTAGAGGATATAGCTGAGGCTAGGGATTTGCCCTTCATGGCAGGAGTTGTAAAGCATTCAGAAAGGCCCAGAGGCAGTGAAATCAGATATCACTCAGAAAACCAGGAACAGATTGCGTAGGGCATGTTTGAGGAAGCTTAGCAATAAAGCATAAACCCTAGAGATGGTGGTGGAGATGGGGAGAAACATACAAAGTAG
Source organism: Anoura caudifer (assembly GCA_004027475.1). Lineage (NCBI taxonomy): Eukaryota > Metazoa > Chordata > Mammalia > Chiroptera > Phyllostomidae > Anoura > Anoura caudifer. The sequence continues at coordinate 16,194 of PVKU01012593.1, forward strand.
AAAAGTAGACAAAGGAGAAAACCCTCAGGTGGTGGCTGAGGGATGGAAGAAGGTGCAAGCGAGACAGAGGTCTTGGAGACGATGTCTGTGTCTCCGGAATGAGCAACCCCCAGATGTCCCACAGGCAGCTTAGAGTTGCAGCTCAGGTCGGAACTGGACATGGACATTTGAAAGTCCTGTGCCCACAGGTGGTTGTTGAGGCCATGCAGTGGGTGAGGGCACTCAGAGAGAGTGAACTCTGAGAAACCCAGCTTATAAGGAATAAGTGGAGGAATGACCACCAGAAAGCAGATGGAGAAAGATCAATGCGAGCAAAACAAGGAGAGTGAGATAGAGAGGTCAAGGAGGATAAGGCATGAAGTGTCTACCAGACTTAGCACAGGATGTCACCAGAGAACTTGGAGCCACATTAGAGTGGGTTAGACTGAGCACAAGGTGAGGAAGTGGAGTGTAGATGAATTTGGAGAAATCCAACTCCGGTGTAGGCTATGTTCTGAGCTTCCTTTGGCTTTCGGGCACTAACCTTTGTCCATGTGTCTGGAGAACACAACAGGATTCCAGGGATTTGGACAGCAAAGGCTCTGGTCAGAGGGGGTTAAAGGCAAATCCAGTTTGGTTTCTGCCTCTGTTGCCCAGCCCTTTCCAGGCTGTGCAAAGCAGGGCAGGCCTCAGACTCCTTGAAATTTGACACTACAGGCTGAAAATCCAGCTTTTTGTCCTTGAGCAAACATGCCTGGAATCCAGCCATAACCTGCTACCTTATTCCGGGTACTAACCTCAGTTGCTTTAGCTGGGAAGTGGGGACTGGCCATCAAGGTGGTGTCAGAATGATTCATCCACTGAAGCTCTAGGTCAGCAAAGCTTTGCTTTGGGAGCTGGGCAGTGCCCTCCTCCCCAGCCTGGGCCTAGGGAGTCCCTCTGAGGTTTGGGGTTGAGCTATGGAGCCTCTAAGAGCTCTGGCTATACTTTCTTCCCCTGGTCTCTACAAAGAGAGGTCTAGGCTAGATGAAGGGCAGGCCTGGAATCCAATCCTGAAGCGGAGCCAACTGGGGCCTCAGGGTGCCCCTTCTCACCACCTGCCTCTCCAAGGTTGGGAGTAGGTGTAAACCTCAGCCCTGCCTTTGCTGCCATGGTTACTGTTGAGCCTGCTCAGTGCTACCACGCCCCTGTTTTCTGCCTATCAGAGGATAGAGGTGTTCCAGGCACCAATAGGCTGGGGAGGAAATGCGGTGCTCACCCACTTGTTTTTACCCCCAGCTATGTGGTAGGACCCTGGCATGGGTGAAGGAAAGCCTAGCCCCTCACACCCACCCTGGCACCCAGTAGGTATTTGAGGAACCTCTGATCCCAGTTACATCTACCTAGGTGAGCAGCCTGACCCTGGCTATGGGTATCCCAGCTCCCATCCTTCTGGCTCTACAGCACAGGTGACAAACACAAAGCCCATGGGCTGAATCTGGCCCTCTACCTTGTTTTATCCAATCTGGCACCTTGTTTCTACCCAGCAGCAGCGCTGAGCTCCTTGCCCCTAGTTAAAGAGTAGTTACATTTATACAGTCCTAAAATTACATTCAGCCTTTTGAAGGCGACTGTGAGGCTGATGTGGCCCCCAGTGAAAATGAGTTTGACACCCCTGCTCTGCAGGATATTCTTCCTCCCTACAGGAAGAGTTGTTATTTTTTTAAAGATTTTATTTATTTACTTTTTTAGAGAGAAGGGAAGGGAGGGAGAAAGAAAGGGAGAAAAAACATGAATGTGTGAGAGATACATGGTTGCCTCTCATACACACCCCCAACTGGGGACCTGGCCTGCAACCCAGGCATGTGTCCTGAGAATCGAACCAGCGACCTTTCCGTTCGAAGGCTGGCGCTCAGTCCACTGAGCCACACCAGTCAGGGCAGAAGAGTTTTTAGACTCCTTAGCCAATAAAAGGGGAAGTTTCTCATCTCCCAACTTCCTGACTCAACTGTGTGGTAGGGGATTTCTTGCCAGCACTGTTTCAAGGTCTGCCTCTTTGTCCCCAGCTGTGTGGTGTGGCCCTGTTGGCAGTGGGGATCTGGGTGTCAGTCGATGGGCAATCCTTCCTGAAGATCTTCGGGCCGATGTCGTCCAGTGCCATGCAGTTTGTCAACGTGGGCTACTTCCTCATTGCAGCTGGCGCTGTGCTCTTTGCTCTTGGTTTCCTGGGCTGCTACGGTGCTCACACAGAGAACAAGTGTGCCCTCCTGATGGTGTGTCAAACCCAGCTCCAGAGGCCCATAACCCGATATTCAGGATGCCCTTACCTTTGTTACCAAGCCCTGGGGATCCCCAAACCCTGTTCTGGACTCCAGGGACTTCAGCAAAGGGGCCCCTGTCAAGTCTCTATGGGGGTGGGTTAGAGCAAGGAAGTCATGAGGGACCATCTCTCCCTAAATTCAGACCCCTGTTCCCCACTCAGTTCTTCTTCATCCTCTTCCTCATCTTCACTGCTGAGGTTGCAGCCGCTGTAGTCGCCTTGGTGTATACCACAATGGTGAGGATCGAAGATGGGCCAAGGGGATAAGATTGGGCAAAGCCTGGGAAGTGGGCTGTGGCCTGTGAATGGCCACCTTCCCTATCAGGCCCTAAACACTGGCCTGCCCCATCCAGGCTGAGCACTTCTTGACGCTGGTGATAGTGCCCGCCATCGAGAAAGACTACGGTTCCCAGAAGGACTTCACTCAAGTGTGGAACAGCACCATGGAGGGGGTAAGGTGGGCTGGGGGAGATTTTGGAGTGGGAAGAAAGAAGCAAGGCCCCACTGACCACCCTCTCCTCCTTGTCTCCAGCTCAAGTGCTGTGGCTTCAATAACTACACAGACTTCGAGAACTCTCCGTACTTCAAAGAGAACAAGGTCTTTCCCCCATACTGTTGCTTTGATAACATCGTCAACAGCACAGACCCGGAAGATTGCACCCAGAAAAAGGCCGAGGACAAAGCTGTACAGGTGTGGGCGAGCATGGAAGGTCGGGGTTGCTTTAAAGGCCTCAGAGTGCTGAGGAAGGGTGGGAGGCAGGTGCTGACTATAGGTGCTCTTTTCCCTTCCCCAAGGGTTGCTTCAATCAGCTTCTGAAAAGCATCCGAACCAATGCAGCCACTGTGGGTGGTGTGGCAGCCGGAATTGGGGGCTTAGAGGTAAGGGATTGAGGAGGTTGGGGCAGGACATCCCCACTGGGTCAGAGCTGCTTCACCTCTCTCTGAGGCCTCTCTGGAGGAGACAAACTTCTAACTGAATTTCATGTCTGGGGCTTGTGGGGCAGAGGGATTAAAGCTTAGGGACCATGATGATGCCCCCTCATTTCTCCCTATTCCTTCCCCACTAGCTGGCTGCCATGATTGTGTCCTTGTATCTGTACTGCAATATGAAATAAGTCTGCCTCTGCCTCTGCCAGTGCTGCTACAGGAACTGGGAGAGGCACCCTGGTACTGCCAAGTGGGCGTGATCAGCGTGGGGACAGGATCTAACAGTGTCTCTTGGGCCAGAATGGGCATGGCCTTGCTGCTGTGGAACTGGGAGCCACATAGGGACCACCTCCTATAGGCCGTGCCTGACTTTGCCTTCCGTTGATAGGGTTGGAGCCCACCTGTTCCAGAGCCAGTTCTAAGGTAGCCAGTTCTGCCCATTCCTCCAGTCTGTCCCTTGAACCCTTGATACCCTTCTGGCCAACAGGACCTCTTGGTGACCCCAGTACTCTACTGGGTAGTAAGGTACCCTATATCCTGGGCATATGCAAAATTAGCAGTAACCAGGCAGTTGTGTAGAAGGTACTTCAGAATTCATAAACCAATTAAAATGTTTCCATTGGGACTCTTTTCTTATGTATCCCTGGGGAGAGGGACCCATCTTGCCTAAACTGGTCTCAGATTCCTGTGGGGCTGGAGACTCAGAAGGCCTCTGGAAAGGTAGAAGTGAGGTGGAGGTGGGTGGCTATTTCTTCCCTCCATTTGCATGCCAGGCCTGGGAGGGAGCGTAACAAGGATGGTCAACATGGAAAATAGGGAGCAGGTGAGGGTTGGGCCAATCGGCTTCCTATAATGTGGGAGGACTTTCACCCGAAACTACCCATTCCTGGTGAGGGGCACTGGACCATAAAGCTATGAAAATAACAAGCTTGTGCCAAGTGGGGGTGGGGAAGACCAGAAATATTGCCAGGGCAATGGGAGAGGTCACTCCTGAGGCTCTGGGAAGCCCTCTGAAAGCCCCATCAGAGGATCCAAGCTGCCTACCTTTCCCATGCAGGCAAAGCCCCACACCTGTTCCTGCTTTGGGAATTTCAGAAAGAACTTCATTTATTCTTGCTCTTGGCCCACCTGGTGTTGTACAGATCTGATCTTTATTTCCTCTTAGCTACTCCCTTGTTCCAGAAATGGGGCCTAGAAAGGCCATGTGACTAGTTCCAGTCCCACACCTTCTGTGGAGAGTTTGGACCCAGGCCATTTGACATGGCATTAGGTTTTACTAAAAAGCCAGCAGGCTCCCCACACAGATCTGATCGTTGCTGAACCAGGAGCAACAGCACTAAGGAGGCTATGGCTGGAGAATGTGTCTGCCACCAAAGTGAAGCCCCACATGGCATACCAGTCCTCCTCTTTGCTTCCCTTTGACCCCTGAACCCCCCTTCCCAGGTTTTTCTAAGGCAGTCAGGAGCTATCTATCACCCTTGCTAATCCCAAAAAGGAAGTGACCTGACCAGGGCCATACAATGCTTAAGGGCTAGTACAAGACCCAAATTAGGAGCCTGCTGAGAAGTGGGCAGTGAGAGCACTGAGCCCCTCTTCCGCACTTTTCCATGCCTTGCACGCACAACGCCTCCCTCAGGTGCCCATATAAACGCTGTAGATTTGTTTGCCCAGGGCGGGCCTCCACCTCATTGTGAGTTAATTGCTCCTCTACTTGGTTGTTATGGCACCTCAAACACTATCTCTGGTTTCAGCAAACATTGAAGGCAGAAGGAGGGCAAGATATGTCCAAAGCCACACCACCCGTGCCATCGCCGAGCTGTGCGCCAGGCACCAGTGGGGGAGGCAGGGGCAGAGAGTGGGTGTAAGGAGGCAGGAGGTTCATCAGTTCTTGCCTTCCTGGCCAAGGCTCTGTAGGAGTGCACAAGGCTCTCCTCTCAAAGACTCTGCAGGCAGACCCTTTCTCAAGAGGTGTTCTGTATCCACTTTCCTGATCCAAAGTCCTTCACAGATCCCTTGTATGCCTCACTGCACCTGCTTTGGGCTCTTACCCACTCCCTGTAGGCAATCCCATTCATTTTCTGGTGCCTCTATAACAAACTTAGATCTTCCTAACTTCTCTGGATCACTGGCTGGGTGAGAATCTGATGAAAACAATGCCTTTTCTCTAGAAAAAAAAAAAAAAAAAAAAAAAAAGAACAGCTATGAAATCTGCATACAGTACCTTAAGGGCCACAGAAATCCTTATCCCTGTCTCCACCTGCAGCCCAGTCCTAGCCTCCTGAATGATGCCAACCTGGTTCTGTCTTACCCACTCCCTTCCCACCCACACTGCACTACACTCACCTGAGATCCCATTACCTTCCCACCCCAAAGTATCTCTTTTTGCTCTCCCTTGCTGCATCTCTGGGGACAAGTGTCTAGTCCTGACAAGCTAGGCAGGAAACAGCTTGGTGGTTAAACAGTAGGGAAGGGGTGTGGGTGGCTATTCCAAGCTCAGCCCCAACAGGTCAGGCTCAGCTGCTCTAGGGCGGAGCCAAGGGAGAAACCTGGAAGTTTGAGACTTGGGCATCCCCTGGTGGCTAAATAGTCCCAAATGGAAGATAAACCCTGTAGAAGGCAATAAGGAAAACTCACCATCCACCATGACCATTCTCATTCATTCTCTCTCTCTCTCTCTCTCTCTTGCGCGCGCGCGCGCACACACACACACACACAATTACCAGACACATTCCTAGAGCTTTTCGCCTTTTTTAATCAATGACCACCTTATCCAGCTTTGAAAACCTGGATAAAGATGAGGCTGAGGAGAGGCCTGGCGCGGTGTCTGAGGGTCTCTGAGTGAGTCTGCATCAGAGGGTGGGCCCTTGCCAGGCCTGTCCAGGAGTTGGGCACAGCAGTTTCCTGAGTAAGAGCCAGCCCTACCCCTAGGGCAGCACTCCAGTCCACAAAGAAATCAAGGCCCTTCAGGCTTCAGTCTGTTTCCAAGGCCCTCAGGACAGTAAATAAATAGGTTAAATCTGAGCCTGGCCTTGGAAAAGGGAGTATACAAAGGGCATGATGAGGGGCCCAGGGATTCTAGGTACTATCATGTCCTTTCCCAACAAGAAAATAAATAGACCTCCAACTCAGAAACAGGGGTGTTGGAACAGGAGAGCCCTCCCCTTAAAGTTAGTAATTAAGTCTCATGTTAAAAACAAACCAGCCCCAGCCCCTGCCAGTGTCTACAAAATCCTACAGGATGGGATAAAGGGCTAGTCTGCCTGGGGGTACATAGTACCCAGTCCTGCAGGGTCCTGGAGGAGGTCTCATGTCTGTTCTGCAGCTCCTGGGGCTCCCTCTTCCTTTGGGGGTGGCTCCAGGAAAATTGGGGTGACTGATGGTGGCTTCTTCACTCTGGAAAGATAACAGGGAAGAGGTCATTAGCTATGTCCCCTAATCCAGCCAGCCTCCCACTTCCCATGGAAGAAAAGAGTCACTCACGAGTAGGGGGAGGCTGGGACCCCCACTACGAGGAAGTGGTTCTTCTTCCGAAACAATCTCCACAAGCCCCGGTGGTTGCCACGCACATCTAGGTCCCAGATATGGAGGCACTGGTGGGAGTGAGTCATGTGCAGAAGCATAGGTCAGGGAGCTGCAGCGAGGGGGCACTGAGGGCCCATGGCCTAGCCCCAACCCCTCCTCAGCAGTTTCCTCAATTTGCAAGAGGTAACATCTTTTAAAATATGAATTTGAACAAGGTGGTTGGAAGAGGGGTTCTGAGAATGTGAAGAGAAGGTTCTGAGGTAGAAGATTCTAGAACAAAGGCATCCTGTATCTTGTGGGGAGGGGTATTCCTAGGGTAGGTATAGTGTTGGGCACCTTGGCAAGTTGGGTCCAGGTGGTGAAGTCATCTTCTTTCTCCATTCGGATAAAGGCCACATAGGTATGGCCCTCTGTGTCTGGCAGGAAAGAGTCTTCACAAGGGTCCTTGCTATGGTCCAGAACTTCAGCTTCACTGCAGTAGAAGCCAGGTCAGGGTGGTGAGGGCGGGCGCAAGACAGGGAGCAATTCATAAGCGTATCACATAAGTCCCCTTGCTTAGTTGTTGCTGTCTTGAAAGTCTTAGTAAGTTTTGAACAAGGAGCCCTAATTTTCACTTTGCAGTGGGCCACACAAATTATGAGGCCAAGACCCCAGTATTTGACTTCTCCTCACTCCTTCCACATACCCCTAACTGCCCTAGGCCATACCTGAGCAGCCTGTGAACTTCCACTTCATAAGCTTCCTTCTTCAGACTGCAGGAGAGGGAGAAATGGGTCAAGGGAAGGGGTAGCCCCTAAGGTCGCAGGAGCAGGGCTGGGATAAACACACAGGCCCCAGGGTTGGAAGGGACAGTCAAATACTGGTCATTAAGGCTCCACAATATCCTCTCCTTTGCCCTGTTCCCCGCCCTCACCTGTCCACATTCCTGAGCTGGACACCTGGAACCGTGTTGAACTTGTGCTTCTTGAAGTAGGCCTCCTGGAGGGGGTGAGAGGGTGCAAATCAGGGCCTTGCATTGTCTGTTCTACACCTACCCACTGACCCACCACATATCCACAGGCCCACAAATGAAGTCCTGGATCTACATTAGTGCCTCTAATTTCTTTCTCTTCACCGTCCTTTTTGCATTATCCTTGCCAGGCTCTTAAAGCTTTAATTTGGGCTTAAGCATTATCAGAGAGCTCACGTCCACACCAGCAGCTCATGCTACTGACCACTGAGCTAGTCCCTGTCCCCAGTGGTTCTCCCTGGGCCTGTGGTTCTGTGGCTGTTCTAGAGCCACAGAGGCCAGGAACAGGCCCTGCAGGGGGCAGTGGGCAAAGGGATAGGCTGCATGGGTAGAGAAAACTGCTGTGACTTGGGTGCTGAGAGTGACCTGAGGTAAATGTCTGCCCCTTTCGGGGAAATGAGTGGAGGTCTCGTATTAGCTGGCATCTGAGGGCCCTTCTGGCTTCTAGGAGGTTCCAACCTGGAAGCTTTCCATTCCTTCAGGCTGGGCTGTCTCAAGGCTTCCCTCCTTGTAACGGGGAGGGGAGGGGCCCTTTGGACACAGCCATGTAGTAGGTGGGGACCTGGGAACCTCCCTGTTCACTTCAGGCTGAGGCTTAGGCCCCAGCACTTGCAAGGACAGGAGAGGGCAGAGCTTGCAGGGCTGGTGCGTGCTTGGAGGCAGAAATACCCTCCTCACTCCCACAGTCTAGTGCTAAGAATAGTAATAATAAAAATAATACCAGTTAACCCTTATATAACGCTCACAGTTCATAGCATTTTGCATATATTAACTCATTTAAACCTCATAACCTCACAACTCTATTAAGTAAATAGTATTTTTAATTTTCATTTTGCAAATATAAGAAACTGAAATAAAAGGATGATCAGTTGTTTCCCCAAGGTCACACAGCTACTGAGTGGCAGAGCTGGGGCTACTCCAGCACCCATGTTCTTTGCCCTATCTACCATGCTGTGCCCCCTCCCCAACATCCCTGCCTCCCACTCACATGGAAGTAGCCGTTCATGTTGAGGCCCACAATGCCAAAGTGGTAGGATCGGGAAACATCAGGGATGATGCACTCTCGGCCTCGGCGTTGTTCCGGCATCCGCATCCACATGTCCCAGTCCCAGAGCTGGGGCCAGGGAAGATTTTGAAGATTAAGAGGTTCCAAGCTGGTAGGGGACCCTAGCCCACTCACCCTACCCTGCCAGGTCACCTTTTCTGGCGTAGGCCATTTGGGCTCAAGCTCCTCCTTATACAAAGACTTCCTGAGCACCCAGCCCAGCCCAGGCATGGTCTCCACACGGTACAGCAATGTTGGGTCCTCAGCAGTATGTTCATACCCCTAGGGATAGGGGGCCATGATGGCAGGCATTAGCTCAGGGCCTCTACAAACTCCCCAGACGACTCTGGGCCACTCAGCCTACCTGGTCATTCCAGGCAGAGATACAGTACAGGCTGTCATCCTCTTCTAGTAGGTGGATGGACTGACTCAGGAAACTGAGAGAGGCAGGGTCCAAAGGTTCAGGGAGAGACAAAGACAAACCCAGCCACACAGTGATGTGGGCCAGAGCTGGAGATGGGCTCAGGAGTCATGCCTCCTCCCCCCTCTTCCCAGACCTCCACTGTCTCCATTTGTCCTTTCAGCTCTCTCTGCTCTAGCCCAACACCTACCATCCTACGTTTGCTCAGACTTTCCTCCCATTTTTAAGCTTGCTTCCTCTAGAAAGCTCTCAAGGACACTTTACTGCCTTCTTCTCTAGAGACCCGGTCAAGCAAAGAGGCCCCACACAGCTTACAGAAGCTGCATGGAAGGTCACTTCCCTCACCTGAAAAAATCCACAGCAATGTCCAGGTCCTCTTCCAGAACCACAGCAAACTTGGCCTCCTGCAGGGGGAGGGGGACATGATCCCAAGGGGGGCCTTTCCAAATTCACGTCCCCTCCACCCTCATCTCACTCCTCAGGCAGCACTCTTCCCATTTTCCAGATGAGGAGGATGAGGCCCGGAGAGCAGAGGAGCTTCCTACATAAGACCAGATGTTATGCTCATGTGTCCCCTCCCTAGGCCCAAGAGTTTTTTCCTTACTACTCACTGGAAACAGGTTGAAAGTGGCTGTGAGGCTGGCCTTGTAGTGCTGGGTGAGGAATAGAAACAGGGCATTTATGAGCTTTAGGGAGGACTGTGCTGCCAGCTGTCTGCCCCTTCTATCCCTGCTTAGGCAGTACCTGAGACACGCGGGCATTCTTGATGCTGATGGGAGTGTGCTGGATGCCCCTCAAACCAAACAGTGCCACCACATCCATCGGCTCCTGGGGGGTGGGGCCACTGGTCATCCAGTGAGCCACCTTCCCCCTGCCCGACTCTGCAAGCTCTAACATGCCAAGCCCTCCACATTTCATAGCCCTTGCCTGGGCTGTCTCTCGTCAGTCCTCAGTGATCACTGCTACTCAGCACACGCAACACTGCTCCACACAAAGCCCCCAAGTCCCACTCACCTCATAGTAGCCATCGATGAAAACTGTTATCATCTGGGGAGACACACCCTGGGCTGAAAGCAGAGAGCGCAGCATCCTGGGAAGCCCAGGGATGGGTCAGGCTTCTTTGACCTCCCTGACTCAGCCTCCCTGCTGTTTATAGATAGGCCCACATTCCCCGTGTTCACCCACACATGTAAGTGGAACTAGAATCTGCTGTGTTTCTGCCTACCTCAGGAGTTCCTCCAGCAGACAGATGAGCCTGGGGTTCCCACCCTCTGGGCACCCTACTGTTCACTGCCAGATGAAGCCCATTCCCAGGCTCACCTGTACAGGTAATTGGGCCGGTTCCCTGCAATGACAGCCACAGGAACATTGAGGACCTTGTTGTCTGGGAGCTGAGTGAGAAATAGCTTTTAGCTCTTGCCTCATTCCCTCTTCAAACTAGGATCCCTACCCTGGGAAGAGTTCTTGGGCGGGGTGAGGGAGACTTCGGGGAAAAGGGAGTCTTCTCTGTCTTGGTCCTCCGCACGCTGAGCACAACCCTGACTCCAGGCCTTTGCTCACACGGCCTGCCCTCCACCTGCCCCCACCTGCTCCAAATGACCCATCTTTCTGAGCTCAGTGTGAAGCCTCAGCTCCTGGTTCCCTCCCAGGCTAGGGTTGGGAAAGCCCAATCTGGATCTTTCCTAGGGCCCCTTGCAAGGCTGGGAAGGAGTCCAAGCCTTACTGCATAAGGCCCCACTCACTGGGTCAGGGCTGAACTCAATGGGTGTGGGGTCCTTGCAGCTGCACACACTCCCATAGCCCTCGACTTTGCTGCAGAAGCGCCTGCGGCGACGGTTCAGCTCTGTGTCTGTCCAGTGGCACTCTGCCTCTGAGGGAGAGACAGAGTTGAAAGGATGGGGGCACAAGGCCAGTGCGGTCTGAAGAACACCAGGCACCCGTCAAAAGTTTTATAGAGCCCCATGAGGAGGAGCCAAATGCCCAGTCCCCACTAACCCTACCTTCAGCTGAGCTCAGCGGCACATCTGTTTTCAGTAGGACTGGGTCCCCCCAGGAGGACAGGGCAGGTGACTTAGAATGCTTCTCCCCAAGGACGGGACCTGGCAGGGGGCAGGAATGAGAGATAATGGGGGCCCAGACTCCAGATTTGGAGCTTCTTCCCATTTCCCTACCCACTTTCATCCAACTCACCACCGCTGGCTTCCCCCCACACATTTAGGGTTCTGCTCCCCCAAGCCCTTAATACTATAAAGGTGGATGGCCTAGGGTGCTGGCACCTCCTTTTCGTCCCACGAAGGCCCAGGTGTCCCTCCAGCCCAGAGCAGGGCCAGCCTGGCTCCCTAAGCTCCGCAGTAGAGCCTTGGCTGTGTCCTTGAGGTGGAACGAGCCCTCGTCCTGTGAGACCAGAGAAGGTGGTCAGCCTGAACAACATGGTTCAGGAGACCTGGCCTCATGAAGCACTATGAGTAAGTGTCAGGCACCAGGTCAAGCCTTTTACTTAAATTAGCTCATTAAATTATCACAACCACCCTCTGTGATTGCTATCATTTCACAGATAAGAAAATGAAAGGCTTAGGGAGATTCTGAGACTCATCAAGGTCATCAGGCTAATAAATCCTTACCATAATCCCACATAATCTGCACTTCCGTCCCCTGCTACCTCTGCCTTCTTCCCACCATTCTTTTCCCTTCCCTTACTCTGCTCCAGCTCCTCTGGCATCCTCGCTGTTCTTCAAGCATGCCAAGCACATTCCCACTTCAGGGCCTTTGCACTTGCCATTTTTCTATCTAGAATGCTTTTCCTCCAGATATACACATGGCTCACTCCACACTTCTCCCAGCTTTCTGCTCACATGTCATTTCCTTACAGAGGCCTTCCCTTTCTAAAATGCATCCCCCATCACTTGGTCTCTGTTGCTTTATTTTCTTTCTCATGTAAGTTATCACTTCCTGACATTAAAGATTTATTTGGCTGCTTTTAAAAAAATCCTGCCCTGCTAGAGTAAACTCCATGAGGTTAGGGACTCTGTCTTGCTTCCCATTGTGGCCCCCACGCCCATGCAGTGCCTGACACACAGTACATGCTCCATGGGTAAAATGACAAGGCTGGTATTGGAACCCAAGTTACCTTCCTCCAGAGTCTCTTCCCAGTGTGCCATATTAGGGGCAGAGAATGCAGGGCCATGGGCAGGGTTGGAGCTGGAGTTTAGGGGATGGGGCCAGGGTCGAGTCACTGACCTTGACGGTGCAGATGAGCACTCGGCCAGGTGCCACCATGTTAAGGAACAGAACCATTGCCTCATCCTCATGAGGTGAGTATGTGTCAAACACACGCTTTGCCATGACATGACCCTGGTAGAGGACACAACACTCGTGAGTTAGTGTCACCAGCAAGGAGAGCTCAGCTTTGGCCTTCCAGGTCCCCCTACCCCTAGAACCTCACCGTAGCCTGGTTGAGGACGATGACATGGATGCCCCGGCCCTGCTCCCGGGCCTCATCCTCTAGTACCTACAGGGTGGGAGAGACAAAGTCTAATTCTTCACTCTGGCATTTAAGGTCTCTCTTATTGGCACTTAAAAAAAAAAAAAAACACCACTGCATGAAATGAAACCACCTCTCCTGCCTATGCCTCTGTTTATACAATTCTCTTCCAATGCAGCTTGAAGGCCACCTCTTCCAGGAAGCCTCTAGAGCACTCCCATCAAAAGAGATCCCATCTTTCTACAACCTCTCCCTCCACAGCTTTCATGACTTAGAGCCCGTGACTGCCCTGCCTCATGCTGAGGATACCATGATCTGGTAGACTGAGCCCTGGAGGGGTCTGATTACTTTCCGTCCTGGTGCCGGAGACAAGGCTAAAGCTAACGAAAAGACCAGGAAGTGACTATGACATAAATAACAAGGAATTAACTGCCTACTAATACTAATGATTACTTCTGATAAAATCCCACTCCATATAATACATTTCACATACTTTTCATATAATCCTGGCAAGTAGAAATCATTACTCCCAGGTTTCAGATGAGAAACTGAGGGCTCCAAAGTCACTCATGTAGAAATTAGCAGAGGTGTAGTTCCTACTCAGGCAGTGGGCCCCAAAGCCAGGGGACCACACCTTGAGTAGAAAGGAGTGTACACCAGACACCAACCCACTCACCGTAGTGCCATCCACTGCCACATATACTTTGCTGCGGCTTGAGTATACCTCCACATCCAGGACCCTCCGGGGACTGCTGCCTCTGCGCCGTGGGGGATCCAATCGGCCCAGGGTCTCATCTGTGGGGGTATAACAGGTCATGGAAGTAGTCTCTCCAGCAGTCTCACCCTTTAGGATATGCCTGCTGTTTTAGCCGTGAGATCCCAGGGAACCCCCTACACCAATCCCATCCTTAGCCTGGCCCCACCATAGTCTTGCTCTGGCTCCGCGTCTTCATTGGCCTCGTTGATTGCCCGTCGTGTGTCCAGGATCAACTTGATGTTGACAATGACGGTCACCAGTAGAAAAAGCACAGCCCCTGTCTGAGCGGAGGGGTGGGGATGACTAAAGAGAGGCACCTCCCCACCCCAGATCATTGAGAGTCTTCCTGAAACGAGGGCCCTGGCTTTAGTCATGACAAGGGGGAACCTGAGACCTGTGCCTCCTCCATCTACCCAGCTCTACTCCCCCAACCAGGGTCCAGTTCCATGATCACCTTCTCCAGGGACACCTCCCTCCCCCCCAACCCTTCCTCCCTCATCAGGGGTCTCCCTACCCAGAGCTCCTGTATTCTTCCATGTGAAACTTTGATTTCCTTGGTTCCCTCCACAGTTAGTTCCTAGAGAACCAGATGGGTACCAGAAGACCTGTGTCCTAGCTCTGACTGCCTGGTGGTATGGGCTCTTGGGCAAAGCCTCCCTGATCAGACTTCAGGCTTTTCTCAGAAACTTAGAAGGCTGTACTTGGGCTCTGATTCCGGAACTCTGGCCTAAACCACTACCTAGTAGGGACATGACACAGAGATTTCCCCTCTAGGAACCTGCTACCCCTTTCTAGGGTGAGGGTAGCCAAGGTAGGTTCTAGGGATCATAGTCTGGGCTAGGGGGTAAGGCTGGGAGGAAGGACCTGGAGGATCTGCAACATCTCTGTACCTGACAGAATCTCCGCAGGGTCCTCTGGTTGGTCAGTTTATACTTCCAGGTAAGATACCAGCTCCTCTTCTTCCGAGCCCCAAAGGGCTTGAGGAGGGGGCTGGGCTTCCAGTCGTCCATGCCGGACTGGAGGGTCACCACTGTCCGGTCCAACCCATGCTTTCAGGAAACTGAGGGGACCAGAGGATCACATGGAGTAAGGTGTTCCTCCTATAAAGCCTGATGCTTTCTGGGGCGATGAGGGAGGACCTCCTACTAATGCAGGCATCCACACTGTGTGACCTGGGGAAAGTGGCTCAACTTTTCTGGGAAGGAAACCTTCAGAGGGGTCAGATCACCTGGAAACTCCCCTGAGGCTGAGGAAACTGGCAAGGTTGCCCAGGGACCCAGAGGAAGAAGCCAAATCATCGGCTTTCAAGGCTCATGAACCCCCCAAATGACCAAGCCCCAGGCCTTCTCAGTCCTAGGGTGGGCTAAGGGCAGCGGTTCTCCGCCCCCCGCCCCCCACCCACCCCGCCATTCTCCTCGGCCCTCCTATCTGACCCTGCTCTTCTCCTAGGGGCCGGAGCCGCCCCGGGCGTCGGGAGACCTGCCCGGGCCGCGCCAGCACTCGCGCACCCCCGCCCGGAGGCACTCACGGGTCAGGAGCCCTGGGCCCCCCTCGGGCCCCTTTCGGGCCCGCACAGCTCCGCCCGACGTGCCGCGGCCTCCGCCTCCTCCATGCCGCGCGCAAGCCCCGCCCCACCTGGCCCGGCCCGCCTCCCCGCTTCCGCCGCCGCCGCCGCCAACGCCTTGGGGTGAGAGGGCGGCGGGCGGTGCTTGGGGCGGCGGTGGGTAGGGTGTGTTCCGCGTCACCGTGAGTGCTTAGCCGCTACGCAGCTTTGCCCCGAGCTGGCGGGGTGGGCAAGGCTGCACCAAATCTGGGGCGTGCGCAGCCTCTGAAGGCTAAGAGGAATTAAAAACCTGGTTCTACCATTCACCTAGACATTAAGGAAGTCGATTCACGTCTCAGCCTAGGTTCCTTTCTTTGTGAAATGGAAATGCTTGCTCTGTGCCAGTTACCATTCGAAGCACTTTATAAATTAACTCATTTCATTACCCAACAACTCCATGACTATCACTATGCCACTCTTACAGATAAAGAAAATGCGGCCCAATGTCACAAAGCTGGGAAAGCTAGAATTTAAACCCCAACCATCTGGCTCCAGATTTCACTCAATCCCTGCACTATACTGAGTAAAAATACAGAGATGTTGTGAAGATTAAATGAGATATTACATATACACCACACTTCACTTACCTACAATGTTTCTCAAACCTTGGCTTGTGGCAGAATTACTTGGAGGGCTTGTTAGGCCCTGGCAGGGTGGCTCAGTTGGTTAGTGTGTCCTCCCCATATGCCAAGGTTGTGGGTTCCATCCCTGCTCAGGGCCCATAAAAGAATCAACCAATGACTGGATAGATAAATCAAATGACAAATCAGTGTCTCTCTCTCTCCCTCCCCCTTTCTCTCTCTTTCTAAAATCAATCAATAAAAACATCAACAACAAAAAGAATGACTTAGAGGGCTCGTTAAAACACACATGACTGGGCCCCATTCTTAAGAGCTTTTGATTTAGCAGGTTGGGGCAGAGCAGAATGCTGCATTTCTAACAAGTTCCCAGGTGATGTTGATGCCTATTTGAAGTAAATATGTAGCCAGAAACAATTTTAAGCAGGGAAGTAATATAATCCAATTTAAGAGGATATTTACTGTTTGTGGATTAAAAGGAGACAGAGGAAGCCAGAAGTTCAGTTACATATTTTTAAAAATATTTTATTTATTTTTCAACAGAGGAGAAGGGAGGGAGAGAAACAGCAATGTGTGGTTGCCTCTCACGTGCCCCCTACTGGGGTCCTGGCCAGAAACCTAGGCATGTGCCCTGACTGGGAATCGAACCTGCGACCCTTTTGTTTGCAGGCCAGCGTTCAATCCACTGAGCCACACCAGCCAGGACCAGTTAGTCATTTTTGAACTCTCCACATTCCATCTGTTCCTGAAATGGTGGGATGACAGTTCCAAAATTTAAATTATCAGTGGATCAAGAAATACTAAGGACCTCTGGCTGGTGTGGCTCAGTTGGATGGGTGTTGCCCCACAAACCAAGTCTGCAGGTTTGATTCCCCATCAGGGCACATGGCTGGGTTGCAGGTTCAGTCTCCAAGCTGGGGCATGTGCAAGAGGCCACCAATTGGTGTTTCTTTCTTACATCTATGTTCCTCTCCCTCTCTTTCTCCCTCCATTCCCCTCTCTCTAGAATCATTAAAAGAAAAACTAAAAATAAAAAAGATACTAATGAAAATATATATTACTTAAATTTACAAAGGTAAAAATAATGGTAAAAATATATAGGGCCAGTGGAAAAGGGAAATATGGAGTGTAAGTGTGGTAAATACACATTTATCATAATAAGAAGTCAGTAGACAATGTTTAAAATGAAGAAATAGTGGTTTAAACCTATTGTGGGGTTATGAGTATAAATACTAGAAAAAAATAGCTGAAAGTGATTGCCTCTGACAGTGGGACTAGAGGTGGAAATAGAGCAAGGGGTAACTATCTTTTATCCTTCTGTAACCATGGGCTGGAACTACTTGGATTAAAAATACAAATAATCGACAAAGAGATAGCCAACCTATCAGATACAGAGTTCAAAACACTGGTTATCAGGATGCTCCATGAACTTACTGGGTATTTCAATAGCATAAAAAAAGACCCAGGCAGCAATGAAGGTTGCATTATGTGTAATAAAGAAAAATCTACAAGGAACCAACAGTGATGAGAAGGAAACCAGGACTCAAATCAATGGTTTGGAGCAGAAGGAAGAAAGAAGCATTCAACCAAACAGAATGAAAAAACAAGAATTCAAAAAAATGAGGAGAGGCTTAGGAACCTCCAGAACATCTTGAAACATCCCAACATCCGAATTATAGGGGTACCAGAAGGGGAAGAGGAAGAGCAACAAGTGGAAAGCTTATTTGAACAAATAATAAAGGAGAACTTCCCCAATCTGGCAAAGGAAATAGATTTTCAGGAAGTCCAGGAAGCTCAGAGAGTCCCAAAGAAGGTGGACCCAAGGAGGAACATACCAAGGCACATCATAATTACATTAGCCAAGATTAAAATGAAGGAGAGAATTCTAGAAGCAGCAAGGAATAAGGGGACAGTCACCTATAAAGGAGTTCCCATCAGACTGTCAGCTGATTTCTCAAAAGAGACCTTACAGGCAAGAAGGGGCTGGAAAGAAGTATTCCAAGTCATGAAAGTTGAGGACCTACATCCAAGATTGCTCTATCCAGCAAAGCTGTCATTTAGAACGGAAGGGAAGATAAAGTGCTTCTCAGATAAGATCAAGTTAAAGGAATTCATCATCACCAAGCCCTTATTATATGAAATGTTAAAGGGACTTACCTAAGAAAAAGAAGATGAAAAATAGGACAGTAAAAAGACAGCAAACTCACAGATATTAACAACCACACCTAAAACAAAAGCAAAGTAAGCAAACAGCTAGAACAGGAGCAGAAACACAGAAATGGAGATCATGTGGAGGGTTAGCAACAGGGGAGTGGAAGGAGGAGAGAGGTGGAAAAGGTACAGAGAATAAGTAGCATAGACGGTAGATAGAAAATAGACAGGGGGAGGGCAAGAATAGTGTGGGAAGAGTAGAAGCTAAAGAACTTATGACACATGGACATGAACTAAGGGGGGGATTGTGGGTGGGAGGGGGTGTGCAGGGTGAGGGGGAGTGATGGAAAGAAATGGGGCAATTGTAATAGCATA
>PVKU01012594.1:0-34304 GCA_004027475.1 Anoura caudifer
GCATTGTATCTAGGCTGCCATGAGGCTTACTTTTGCTAAAACTCCCTCACCCTGAATTCAAGCAGCAAATATTTACTGCATATCTTTAAAGTAACTACCTAAAATCTATGCTAAACCTTCCAAAGATGAGTATAATCAGTTCAACCACTTTTCCCTTTGCATTTGTGTGATGCATTTGTGCATTTGTATTCCCTTCTTCTGTGATGTAATTATCAACATCCTCTCTTTTGTTTTCTGTAAAAGGTAACCACCTAAAGGGAACCTGTGTGTAATAAAGGAGGACCATCTTCGATGTAATGTGCCCAGAAAAGCAATAAAAGCTTGCTCAGGCAAGGGTCGTGGCCCTCTCTCACTCAAGAGAGTGGCTGTGCTGTCCCTTTTTCTCCATAGGACTACTGCAGTCCATGTGAATTTGTCATCTCATCCATAAAACCACAGACACTGTGGTGCTTTTGGGTTAGGTCGTCAGGTGTGTCGGATTTCAAAGGAAAAGGGTTTTCTTCCTAGGTCGCCCTCTCTTGTGACCGCTTTACATCTGCACCCTCTTTATTAAGTAGGAGCCTTGCTCTCACTTCCAAGCATTCACTACAATCTCATGGGCTTAGGTTGAGCTATTAAGAGCCACAAGGGTGCTTGCCACAATAAAGACATCCATGAGAGGATGAACTGGAATGTGGACTGGGACAGAACACTAGGTTTCCTGCCAATCAGGAGCAAAAGTCCATGCAATGAGAGGCACACTGTAAAAAAGCTCACAAGCCCATCCCTGTGGTGCAATCCCCAACTAGGTGTAGTCTTGGGAGAAAGAGGAAAGTTTTTCCCTTTAATCAGCTTTAAAAACATCAACTAAGGGGAGTGAAGTGGGGGGAATGGGACAACTGTCATAGTGTAGTCAATAAAATATATTTAAAAAATGAACTAGTTACAGGACAATTTACAAGCATCTCAGCAAATTCTTTCTTTTAAACTGTCTCTTGTGGTCCTTTCAATTTTGCCTTTTCCCTCTGTCCACCTGCCTAAGGAAAAGCAGATGGTGAATTAGTGTTTCAGTTTTGACTGGACTAGGAAGATTGCTTTCTGGAAGAATTTAGTATTAGTCACAGGTTTTGTTTGAGAGCTTTTGACATTCACCAAGCTCTGAAGACAAAAGACACTTCCTCCCCTCAGGCAGAGAAATTGGGTGTTCTCAAATGAGTCAGAGCCTTGCGAGGGTGTCTGGGATCAATTCCTGAGAAGTGCAGGGGCCTTACAGGGACCTGCAACACTGCTTAATGTAACTTCTGGCTTGTCCAGGAAGCACTATATAAAGGTTCATCGCCTAGCACTACAAGCCCCCCTCACAGTAGTAAAAGCTGGGGGAGGATGTGAAACCCTTTAGTGGGGTGACGGTACTAGGAAAGTCCAGTACCTCTTCCCCTGACTGTCTTTCACCAGCAGCACATTTCAACCCACTACACTCTCCTCACTAGCAAGAAGTAGGATTTAAAGGTGCAGATGAAGAGAAAGTAAAATTGAAACTGGTTTTGTAATCACTATGCTTGTGGCAGGAGGAATTTCAGAAAAGGTTATTTTATTTGTTAAAATGTTTCTTTAAAGGTTTCTACAAATCCTCTACCATGGAGAATGGGCTCTGTAAGGAACAGAGGCAATGTTTTTGGCTAATTCAGCAGCTTTTTAAGGTTGCTGGATATCTCCCAGATAAGGGATCTTTAGATTTGGAAATATGGAAAAAAGCAGGGCAGAGAAGTCCTCATAGTTAGAGAAGGGATGGCTGCACACCAGCTAGGCCCTTTCTGTGGTTCGTGCCAGGCTGCAGCAAGCATCATGGCCCCACCCAGTGAGCTCAGCGAGGGTGTGGGTGTGTGCATGCTCACAGCACGTTGGGGTTGGGTCTTTCTGCCAAGAACAGCAGTGGCAGAATGGGGGTTGTGCCCCCTCACCTCCCTTCCTCTCCACGTGCATGGGAGCAACCTTTCTCTTTGTCCAGCACCAAGCACAGTCCCTACCCACCAAGTCCACCCCTGAGGCTGTGGTTCTGCATAGCACCTCACCTCAGTGGGTGCCTAGCAACCAACTTACAACTGGCACAAACAGGATGAAAGAGATCCCAGCCAGGACATCCCTGAGACAGCAGCCCCATGATTTAGGTGGCTGCCAGCATACTTAGTTTTGAAAAAGAGATTTCTATTTTGCTTACATTTCTATAATTGGAATGGGGACACTTCTCAACCCCCAAAAGATGTATAGTCTCTTAAATGTTTTGGTCCGAATACACAAGTTGGACAAATTCAGCCTTACATCCTTCCTGCCCCATTTAATATCTGTGTCAGGGAACTCCTCACTCAATGGGAAATGCATATCACCCTGCTCTCTGCATTTACCCCAGAGGATTGCAACCTCAAATAATTTGGCAAATAGAAGTTACTCACTATTCCCCAGGAATGCTAGCAGTATATATATACAGTTTTTTGAATTGTGATAATAATTTAAAATCACCCATAAACAAACACCTTGTGGAAAACAGGCCTGCAGTCCCATACCCCTTGGTCTTATACAAAGACCCATTAGGGGAAGGAAAATGGGAAGGCCCAGTTGCATTATTAACTTAGACAAGACGGTATGCTTATGTTTTCTCGACAGAAGGAAATTTGGAGCTGCTGTTGAAGAGGGTGAAGCCATATCAGAAAAGGCCTCCATGGCAGCGACCCAACTCCACCCCACTGGATTTTTCTGATCCAGAATTCAAGCTGTACATCAACCCCCCTGAAGTAAAATTCCAGCCAATACTCCTGGAGCTATATTCAACAACGCCTAACATGGTTTTCTTCTACCAACCTAAAAGGACAAATTGATAAATTTCAGCAAGAATTATATCAGCAACTGCAGGGCATTCAATGCTTAAATAAGCAAGAGGTTTTTTGAACCCTTTGTGACACTTTTGGTGTCAAAAATTGGTTTGATGGGCTTAATCTGAGAATGTGGGTATTTGGAGCTACTGGTTGCTTACTGAGTATAATAATGCTCTGTGTACTTCACTGCATTTGTAAATTATTTTCCCAGGGTTATGTGAGAGACCAGCAAGTAGCAAGCTTTGTGGGATCTATAGTGGTCTTAACTAAAAACAAGGGGGGAAATATAAGAGATCATTCTGTGTGACATGGGAAATATAGCCCAGCTCCCACTCAGAAAAGCCAGTGGAAAGCGAGGTCTGATACACAGGACCATGCCCATGCATAGGTTCTCCTGTGGTGAATCAGGCATGCATTGTATCTAGGCTGCCATGAGGCTTACTTTTGCTAAAACTCCCTCACCCTGAATTCAAGCAGCAAATATTTACTGCATATCTTTAAAGTAACTACCTAAAATCTATGCTAAACCTTCCAAGGATGAGTATAATCAGTTTGACCACTTTTCCCTTTGCATTTGTGTGATGCATTTGTGCATTTGTATTCCCTTCTTCTGTGATGTAATTAGCAACATCCTCTCCTTTGTTTTCTGTAAAAGGTAACCACCTAAAGGGAACTTGTGCATAGTAAAGGAGGACCATCCTCTATGTAATGTGCCCAGAAAAGCAATAAAAGCTTGCTCAGGCAAGGGTCATGGCCATCTCTCACTCAAGAAAGTGGCTGTGCTGTTCCTTTTTCTCCACAAGACTACTGCAGTCCATGTGAATTTGTCTTGTCTCACTTATAATGCCATGGACGCTGCAATGGTGACCGCATTGTTGCGGTATTGAACAATGTCTTAGATCAAATGGACTTAACTGATATGTATAAAACCTTTTATCCCAAGGAAGTAAAATACACATTCTTTTCAAATGCACGTGGAATATTTTTAAAGATATACCACATGACAGGGCAAAAAGCAAGCCTCAACAAATTCAAGAAAATTGAAATCATATCAAGCATTTCCTTGGACAATAAGGGCCTGAAACTAGAAGTCAAGCTCAAGGAAAAAATTTAAAAACACTGAAATTCATGGAGATTGGATACCATGCTATTGCACAGAGAATGGGTTCAGAATGCAATCAATGAAGAAATCAAAAACATTTATTTCTGGGAATGAATGGAAATGAACTCACAACAGTTCCAAAACTATGGGACACAGTAAAGGCAGTCTTAAGGGAAGTTCACAGTGATACAAGCCTACAAAAAAAAATTTCCAATAAACCTAACCCTATCTAGAAGAACTGGAGAAACAACAACAAAGACAACCCATAGCAAATAGAAAGAAGTAAATAAATAAGATCAGAGCAAAGTTAAATAGCATAGAGACTCAAAGAACAATCCAAGGCATCCATAAATCTAGTAGCTATATCTTATAAAATATAAAATTGACAACCCTTTAAGCAGATTTATCAAGAAAAAAGAGAGGACCAAAATAAACATAATCAGAAATGAAAGAGGAGAGATTATAGCAGATACCACAGAAATACAAAGGATTGTAAGAAATTACTACAAAAGATTATATGCCATGAAATTTGAAATCCTAGGTGAAATGGACAAATTTCTAGAAAAATATAGTCTTCCAAAACTAAATGAAGAAGAAGCAGAAAACCTGAACAGAACAATAATAGCAGGTAAAATTGAAGCAGTAATCAAAAATCTTCCAATGCACAAAAGCCCTTGAATGGACAGTTTCACAGGAGAATTTTATAAAACATTTAAGAAAGCACTAACCTCTGTCCTTCACAGACTATTCCAAAATATCCAAGAAGAGGGAAGACTCCCAAACATTTCTGTTTGAAGCCAGCATCATCCTAATCCCAAAGCCAGATAAAGACACAACAAAGAAACAAAACTACAAGCCAATATTGCTGATGAACATAGATGCTAAAATGCTCAGCAAAATATTGTCAAACCACATCCAGAAATGCATTAAAAAATCATACACCATGATCAAGTGGGATTCATCCCAAGGACAGAAGGATGGTACAATACTCACAAATCAATAAACCTAATACATCACATAAACAGAAGCAAAAACAAAATGACATGATCATATCAATAGAAGCTGAAAAAGCATTTGATAAGGTACAGCATCCATTTATGATAAAAACACTCAGCAAACTTGGAATAGAGGGAGCATTCCCCACCATAATAAAGGCCATATACAAGAACCTACAGTCAACATCATACTCAATGGAAGAAACTTAGAGTTTTCCCACAAAGATCAGGAATAAGACAATGATGTCTGCTTTCACCATTTCTATTCAGCATAGTTTGAAAGTGCTGGCCACAGCAACCAGACAAGAAAAAGAAATAAAAGTCATTCAAATTGGAAAGCAGGAAGCAAAACTGTCATTGTTTGCAGATGACATAATAGTGTATATAGAAAATCCTATAGACTCCACCTAAAGACTACTTGACATAAAAAAGCAGGATACAAAGTCAGTAGTTAGAAATCAAAGGTGTTTTTGTATACCAACAATGAAATATCAGAAACAGAAATTAGGAAAAAAACTCCCATTTGATATAGCATAAAAATAAAATAAAATACCCAGGAATAAACCAAAATGAGGAGGTAAAAGACATTACATTCAGAAAACTACACAACACTGAAGAAAGACATTTAGGAAAACAGAACCAAATGGAATCATGTGCCATATTCATGGATTGGAAGAATAACATCATCAAAATGTCCATACCAACCAAAGCAATTTACAGAGTCAATGCAATCCCTTTTAAGGTACCAATGGCATATTTCACAGAGATAGGACAAAAATATCAAAAATTTATATAGAAACATAAATGACCCCAAATAGGTGCAGCAATTTTGAGAAAGAACAAAGTATCAGATATCACAATACCTGATATCATGCTGCATTACAAGGCCACTGTAATCAAAATAATCTGGTACAGGCATAAGAAGACATGCATAGACTAATGGGACATAATAAAGGGGCCAGAAATGAACCCACATATCTATAGTCAATTAATATTCAACAAAGGTGGGGGGGCAGAAGCATAAAATACAATGAAAAAGTCTCTTCAAAAAATGGTGTTGGAAGAAGTTGACAACTAAATGCAATAAAATTAAACTTAATCACCAACTAACACCATACACAAATATAAATTCAAGGTGGACAAAAGATTAAATATAAGTTGTGACAAAATGAAAGTTCTAGAGGTGAATATATGCAGGAAAATCTCAGATATTCCACTCAGCAATATTTTCACTGGTGTGTACCCTAAGGGACATAAAGGAAAGAAAAAGCCAATAGGATTTCATCAAATTAAAAAGTTTCTTCATGGCTGAAGAAAACAGCATTAAAATGAAAGGAGAACCAACTATAGGAAAATGTATTTGCTAATGGTACCTCAGACAAGGATTTGATCTCCAAAATTTATAAAGAAATCACACAACTCTACTTCAGGAAGTCAAATCACCAAATTAAAAAATGGGCATGCACTTGAACAGACACTTCTACAAGGAAGACATACAGAGGTCCCAAAGACATGTAGCCATCAGAAAGATGTAAATTAAAATCACAATATGTTACCACTTCAAACCATTGAGGATAGCCATCATAAACAAATCAACAAACAAGTGTTGGAGAAGATATGGAGAAAAGGGGATCCTAGTGCACTGTTGGAGAGAATGCAGACTGCTGCAGCCACTATGGAAAACAGTATGGAACTTCCTCAGAAAACTAAAAATGCCTTTTGACCCTGCAATTCCACTCCTGGGATTATATCCTAAGAAACCTGAATCATCAAACAAATAGAATCTAAGCACCCAAATGTTCATAGCAGCACAATTTACAATAGGCAAGTGCTAGAAGCAACCTAAGTGCCCATCATTAAATGAATGGATCAAAACACTGTGGTACATTTACTTGAGGGAACACTACACAGCTGAATGAAAGAAGTAGCTCCTAACCTTAGTGACAGCATAGATGGAACTGGAGAGCTTTATGCTAAGAAAATAAGCTAGGCAGTAACAGACAAATACCATATAATCAAACCTATAAGTGGCACATAATCAATGAAACAAACAAGCAAGCAAAATATTACCAGAGACAGTGGAATTAAGAACAAACTGACAATAACCAGAGGGGAGGTAGGAGGGGATAATGGAGTGGGGGAAGAGGGAAGGATTTTAAGGAACATTTATGAAGGATACATAGAAAAACCAAAGGGTATAAGATCCAGTGTGGGAAGTGGGGATGCCTATGGTTGGGAGTGTGGTGGGGGGAAATAAAGACAACTATACTTGAACAGCAATAGAAAAAAAATTAAATGCAGATCCATTTAAGAAGCAAAAACAAACAAGAAGTGTCTTCCCTAAAATGGAGGGGTAAAGAAACAACCCGTAATCAAAAGAAAAGGAGGAATTCCTCTAAAGGGTTCTAAGCAAAATAGAGGCAAGTATCATACATAGTCCAAAATAATGGTGATAAGGAAGGTCAATGAGCTCAGTGTGAATTACAAAGAGCTACTGGGAAGGTACAAAGAACTTACTTCAAGCTACACCAGCATGAAGAAGAATATGTAAAGTCAGTAAAAGATAGAAGGAAATGAAAAATACAATTTCTAAATTGAGGAACACTGTAGAAGAAATTAAAAGCAGGCTAGATGAAGCAGGGGATCAAATAAGTAAGCTGGAGGACAAGGTAGACAAAATTCCTCTACGTAACAACAAAATTTTAAAAAGACAAAAACAATGAAGGTTGTTTATGAGAGCTGCATGACAAAATGAAAAATAATTATATCTGTAATTAGGAACATCAGAAGGAGAAGAAGAAAAGCAAAACATAGAAAACCTATTTGAGAAAGTAATGACAGAAAACTTCCTTAATTTGATGTGATTAAAAGTTATGAAAGTGGATGAATGATGGAGGGTTCCAATCAAGAAAAATCTAAAGAGGCTGGCTCCAAGACACATCACAATTAAAGTGAAAAATTTAAAGACAAAGACAGATTATTAAAGTCAACAGGGAAGAAGCAACTAGGAACATAAAAGGAGCCCCCCAAAGGCTATAAGCTGCTTTCTCAACAAAAACCTACAAGTCCGATGGAAATAGCAAGAAATATTAAAATTAATGAAAATCAAAGGCATGCAAACAAACTATCCACCCAGCATAACTCTCATTTAAAATGGAAGGCAAAATAAGGAGCTTCCAAGACAAAAAAAAAAGGGGGGGGGAAGGAATACATCTCCACTCAATAAGCATTGCAAAAAGATAAAGAAAAAGAATGAGAAAGGAACATAAAAAGGGAAAAATGGCAATGAATAAGTATGAATAAGTACCTATCAATAATAACCTTAGATATAAATGGATTAGATGTTCCAATAAAAAAAGACATAGGATATCTGAATGGATAAGAAAATATGACCAATGTATATGTTGTCTACAAAAGATTCACCTCAAAAAAAAAAATCTACACACAATGAAAGTGAAGAAATGGAAAAAATATTCCAAGCAAATAAACATGAAAAACAAATAAACAAAAAACTGAGGTAGCATTCCTTACATCAGACAAAATAGATTTGAAGGCAAAGACTATAAAAAGAGACAAAGGAAGGCATATATAGTACTTAAGGAAATAATTCATCAAGGAGATATATCCTTTGTAAACATATATGCACCCAATATAGAAGCACCAAATATAAAAAGAAGATTGTGGAGCACTTCTAGAAATATTATGGACAACAACACACTCCTAGTAGGGGATTTTAACACCTCGCTGTCAACAATGGATAGATCTTCCAAGCAGAATATCAACAAGGGTATTATGGCATTGAAAAAAATTCTTGATGAAATGGACTTAATTGATACATACAGAACATTCCACCTCAAAGAAGTAAAACATATATTATTTTCAAATGCACATGGAACATTTTTGAAGATGGAACTTATGGTAGTTCACAAAACAAGCCTCAACAAACTCAGGAAAACTGAAATCATATCAAGCATCTTCTCAAATCACATTGGTTTGAAACTAGAAACTAATCTCAAGGGAAAAACTAAAAAAATTAAAATTCATGGAGAATGAATAGCATGCTATCAAATAAAGAATGGGTTAACAATGAGATCAAGGAAGAAATCATAATGCTTATGGAAACAAATGAAAATGGAATCACAACATCCCAAAACCTATGGGGTACAGGAAAGGTGGTCCTGAGAGGGGAGTTCATAGCAATACAGACCTATCTGAAAAAGATAGAAATATTTCAAATATACAACCAAAGCTTATGTCTGTAAGAATTAGGGCAATAACAACAAATAAAGCCCAGAATGAGTACAAGGAAGGAAATAATCAAGATCAGGACAGAGTTAAATGACATGGTGACTCAAAGCACAATTCAAAGGATTGATAAATCCAGTAGTTGTTTTTTTTTTTTTAGAAAATAAAAAAAAATATTGACATGCCTTTAACCTGATTCATCAAGAAAAAAAAAAAAAAAAAAAAAAAAAAAAAAAAAAAAAAAAAAAAAAAAAAAAAAAAAAAAAAAAAAAAAAAAAAAAAAAAAAAACACAACAGAGAGGATCCAAATAAATTAAATGAAAAATGAAGGAGGAGAAATTACAACTGATAACACAGAAATACAAGGGATTGTAAGAAATTACTATGAAAACTATATGCCGAGAATTTGACAACCTTGCAAAATGGACAAATTTCTAGAAATGTATAGTCTTCCAGAGAGGAAGATGGAGGCAAGGTAGGTGGGAGCAGAGCCCAGTTCTCCCTGTGCCCAGCTAGAACACTTTGCCAATCTTCTGGGGAATGGAGTGAACAGCCAATGGAATTCCAGCTTATATGAAGTTTGGAAGCCAAAAATTGTAGAGGAGATTGAAAAACAGACAGTGAAGAGATTGCACTGGAACACTAAGGTCTCTAGGATCTGTGAAGGGACCTAGGCTACTGTGCCTCCCCACCACAGGCACCCACCACAGGATCCTTGGAGGAGAGTTTGATTACCAGCTCCCTCTCCTACCAGAGCAAGGTGGGCAGCCTGGCATCAGGAAGGACCTGGATGCTTAAAGTCACTGGGGGGAATGGAGATGAAGTGGGAGACACACAGAGGCAGTGTACACTTGCTGGGACTGTGGGCTCTGGTTAGGTCATTACCAAACTGGGGAGCTGGGTGACACCTGGAGAAGGGAGAAGAGCTGGGCCATATCAGACCCTGACCAGGATAGTCTTTAGTTTGGTTAGAAAGTTGGACTGTATGAATAGCTGGCCATTTGTTAAGAACAGCAGACTTAAACAAGAGGCTTAACTAAAAAAAAAAAAAAAATAGCTCGTGGCTTTGTAAGGAACTCTCAGTGCAGCAGCTAGCTTACACCACAGGCCCTGCAGCTGAACCAAGCTACTTTGCCGGAGGCTGATTGGAGTCTATCACTCCTGCTTGACTCCAGCCACTAGCCCAGGAGCTGATTTGAACCACTCACCCCTAGGGGCCGGCAGCTCATAGAGGACATGGGCTAGAGGCCGGACAAATGTGAACATTGTGGCCCAGACCTGGCCCACATCTTCAAAAAATGGTAGGAAGGGAAAAGCCAAGCCAAGCCAATCTGCCTCTTCCTGTGGCACCCAGGAAAACCAACAGAAATCTCTCAGCAGGTTTAAAGTCAGAAGGAGGCTTATTTTTCTTTCCTCTCTATTTTTTTTCCTCTAACAACTGAGACTATGAGACCTGGAATTGTGAAAGGGCCAGAGACAGATGTAAAAAGGGAGCACAAGGCTAACTCCAACAACTGAGAAACAGACAAACTTTACTTTGTTATCCCAAAGAACTGGCATTTTATTATTTATTTGTATTATTATTTTTTCATTATTTTTATTTCTTTTTATTTTATTAACATTTTTAAAACTTCTCTTCTTTCTGTTTAGTTTTCTTCATTATTTACTTATTGCATTGTTTGACTGGTTTTCCTTATTCTCTTTTCATATTGTATTTTAAATTTTCTTCTTTTACTTCAGTTGTGTTCCAATAATTTCTTAGTGGAGTTCATAGGATTTTCTATGTACACTATCATGTCATCTACAAATAATGACACTTTTGCTTGCTCCTTTCCAATTTGGATGAGTTTTATTTCTTTTTCTTGTCTGATTGCCATGGCTAGGACTTCCAATACTGTGTTTAATAAGAGCGGTGAAAGTGAACATCCTTGTCTTATTCCTGATCTTAGTGGGAGAACCCTAAGTTTTTTCCCATTGAGTATGATGTTGACTGTAGGTTCTTGTATATGGCCTTTATTATGGTGAGGAATGCTCCCTCTATTCCCACTTTGCTAATTGTTTTTATCATAAATGGGTGTTCTAACTTATCAAATGCTTTCTCCACATCTAGTGCTATGATCATGTGATTTTTCTAATTGCTTTTGTTTATGTGATGTATTAGGTTTATTGATTTGTGAATATTGTACTATCCATGCATCCTTGGGTTAAATCCCAATTGATCATGGTGTATGATATATTTAATGTATTGCTGGATGCAGTTTGCCAATATTTTGTTGAGGATTTTAGCATCTATGTTCATCAGTCATATTAGCCTGAAGTTTCCTTTCTTTGTTATGTTTTTATCTGGTTTTGGGATTAGGATGATTCTGGCTTTATAAAAAGAGTTTGGGAGTCTTCCATCTTCTTGGACTTTTTGAAATATCTGTGAAGGATAGGGGTTAGATCTTCCTTAAAATCTTCATAAAATTCTCCTTTGAACCGTCTACTCCAGGGCTTTTATGTGTTGGGAGTTACTTATTACTGCTTCAATTTCATCAGCTGTTATTGGTCTGTGCAGGTTTCCTGCTTCATTCATTTTTGGAAGATAATTTTTTTCTAGAATTATGTCCATTTCACCTAGGTTTTCAAATTTCTTGGCATACAGTTCTTCGTAGTAATCTCTTACAATCCTTTGTATTTCTGTGGCATCAGTTGTAATCTCTTCTCTTTCATTTCTGATTGTGTTTATTTAGGTCCTCTCTCTTTTTTTTCTTGAAGTGTCAGCTTAAAGGCTTTTTGATTTTGTTTATCTTTTCAAAGATCCAGCTCCTGCATTTATTGCTCCTTAGAATTCTTCTTTCGGTCTCTATGTCATTTAATTCTGCTCTGATCTTGGTTATTTCCTTCCATGTACTCGCTCTGGGCTGTCTTTTTTGTTGTTCCTCCAGTTCTGTTAGGTGTAGGGCTAGGTTGTTTATTTGAAATGTTTCTACCTTTTTTAGGTAGGCCTGTATCACTATGAACTTCCCTCTCAGGACTGCCTTTGTTGTGTCCCACAAGTTTTGGGTTGTTCTGAGTTCATTTTCATTTGTTTCCAGAAACTTTTTGATTTCTTCCTTCATCTCATTCTTAACTCATTCATTATTTAACAGCATGCTATCCAATCTCTGTGAGTTTGAGTGTTTTTGAGTTTTTCCTTGAGGTTGATTTCTAGTTTCAGTTTCTTGTGGCCAGAGAAAGTGCTTGATACGATTTCAAATTTATTGAATTTGTTGAGGCTTGTGTCCTATCATGTGTTATGTTTTTGAAAATGTTCCATGTGCATTCAAAAATTAAGTGTACTTTGCTTCTTTGTCATCAAAGGTTCTACATATATCAGTTAAGTCCATTAGGTCAAGGTCATTGCTCAATGCCACAATCTTTATTGATATTTTGTTTGGAAGATCTATCCATTTTTGACAGTGGGGTGTTAAAATCCCCTACTATAATTGTATTTCTGTCAATATCTTTCTTGGAGTCCTCCAAGATTATCTTTATGTATTTGGGTGCTCCTATGTTGGGTACATATATATTTACAATATTTATGTCTTCTTGATGGATTCTTCCCTTGAGTATTATGAAGTGGCTTTCTGGGTCTCTTTTTATTGCTCTTTTTTAAGTCTATTTTTTCTGATATACGTATTGCTACCCAGCTTTTATTCCTGCCCATTTGCTTTGAACACTTTTTTTCAATCCTTCACTTTCAGTCTGTGTAGGACTTTTGTCCTGAGGTGAGTCTCTTGTAGGCAGCATATGTTTGGGTCATGATTTCTTATCCATTCAGGTACTTTATATTTTTTTATTGGAGCATTACACTTAAGGTTATTTATAGGTATGTATCCATTGTTGTTCTTTTCATACCTGTGTTCCTCTCTTTCTTACTTTTTTTTTCCTTTAGCATCTCTTTCAGAGCTGGTTTGGAGTAGATATAATATTTGAGGCTTCATTTTTCTGGGAAACTCCTTATTTGGCCTTCATTTTAATTAAGAGCCTTGTTGGATAGAGTAGTCTTGGTTGTAGGCCTTTGGTTTTCATTATTTTGAATATTCCTTCCTTGCCATTCCCTTCTGGCTTGGAGCATTTCCATTGAGAAGTCAGTTGTTAGTCTTTTTGAGGCTCTCTTGTATGTTACTTCCTGTTTCTCCCTCCCGCCTTTAAGATTCTCTGTTTGTCTGTAGTTTTGTCATTTTAATTGTGATGTGTTTTGAAGTAGGCCTCTTTGGGTTCTTCTTGATTGGGACTCCATGTTTCCTGGATTAGTGTGACTTTTTCTCTCTTCAAATTATGCAAGTTTTCTATCATTACTTTTTCAAATTACTTTTTCTATCCCTTGCTTTTTTTCTCCTTCTGGTATTCCTGTTATATGGATAATATTATGTTTCATGTTATCCTGCAGTTCCCTTAACACCTCTTCATTCTTTCTGAGCCTCTTTTCCTTTTCTTGCTCTTTCTGGGTGTTTTTTTTCTACCTTGTCCTCCAGCTGACTGATCCAAATCTCTGCTTCATTGAGCCTGCTTTTGAGTCCTTCTACTGTATGCTGCAGTTCAGAAATTGTCTTCTCCATTTCCTCTTGGCCCTTGTTAATAGTTTTTATTTCCTTTTTCATGTTGGTATAGTTTTCAGTGAGTTCATTGTAGTTTCCCTGTAGTTTTTGGTAATTCTCTGTGAGCTCATTGAGCTTCCTGATGACCATTGCTTTGAACTCAATATTTGATAGTTGACTTGTCTTTATTTAATTTAGCATTCTTCCTGAGGCTTCCTCCTTTCCTTTCATTTGCAGATTGTTTCATTGTCTTCCCATTGTCTGTGAGACAATTTTTGTTAGCCTCAGGTTCTTAAATTGATCTGTTCTGACTAAATGGGTTTATTGTGTAAAGTTCTATTGTAGGAGACCTATTAGATTCAGTGGTGCAGTCTCCTTGATCCTCTGAACTTGGTGCTCTTGGGCTGTCATTTATATTGGTTCTCTTTATGTCTTTGGGTTTTGATTGTTGTTGGGTCTTTCTTTTGTGGGCCCTTCCCTCTGCCTGGTTAACTGAGGGTCACTCCACCACATCTGATATTCTGTTGTGCATATGTGGACAGGTTGTATTGAAGCTGGTTCTTCTGTCTGTAAGAGGTTTTGAGCCTTCTCTCTCACTATTGTTCAGTTGTTTGTTCTGGATAATGTCTCCACCATTTAGTTGTAACTCCAGGTTGGTCCTTGGTGGAGATTAGTGTGGCTTCCACTCACTCCTTCAGCATCTTTTGTTATTATCTGTTGGTGGATCCTTTGTTGGTGAGTTCTCTCTTCCAGCAGGTATGCAGATGTTCATGGTATTCACAGCTCCCACTTACTCTTTTTTTTTTGATGAGTTGGAGAAAGATTGCAAAATGGATTAAGACAGTGGGAGTGTATTTTATGATATTTAAAGTATAACCCTGGGAAGAGAGAGGAGATCCTTTAGATATGTATAGTGTTAACCATGATATTTCACCCAAAAGCTATGTTTTGTAAAGGGTAGAAAAAAAGATAAGACTCTTGTTGGGGGGGGAACTATTTTGAGTTGGATCTAGAAAATAATGAGCTTGTGGGAGGTCAGATTATGAGATATAGTGAGAGTAAGTGATAGAAAATATGTGTAGTATGTGAGAGAATAGTTATTCACAACAGTAATAACATTCTGGAAACAGTGGAGTGAGGTAATGTCCAGGAGGGGTGCTGTGCAGTATTTGCAATTGTATGGAACAGCAATTATTTACAATATTAACAGATCAATAATCATGTGACAGAATCTATGTGATCTGAATAACAGGAATAGGAAGTACACAACCTTGAGTAGTGTGCTATTGGAACACAAGTGAGGTGAAAAATATACTATGAAAGAGACAACAAGGAAAACCAGTCAAACAATGCAATTAAACAAACAAAATAAAAAAATCTAAACAGAAAGAAGAGAAATAAAATAATATATAAATAAATATTAGTAATATAAATAAATAAAATATAATAAATAATAAATGAATGAATAATATATAAATAAATGTATATAAATACATAAATAAAAATAAAATAAAAGATGTAAAAATAATAAAAACATAATAATAATTCAAATAATCAATAACTTGGAAGATCTCTGGAATAGCAAAGTGAAATTTGTCTCATTGTCTCAGTTGTTGGTATGATACCTCTCTGGGTCCTACTCTGGTCCTTTCACAGCTCCAGGTTTTATTGTCTCACTTGTGGGAGAAAAGAAAAAGAAAGGGAGGAAGGAAGGAAGATTGGGGGGAAAAGCCTCTTACTGTCTTTAAACCCACCTAAACAGTTCTGCTGAACTTCCTGGCTGCAGTAGGCTGAGGCAGAGTGGTTATGCTTTTCTCCATTTCAGTGGTTTTGCATGGATGGGTGCCAGGTCTTAGCTGTACTATTCATACTTGCCCAGCCTCCAGTTCAGTTCCTCATTTCTCTACCAGGCCCCCAGTACCCTTCTGAGCCAGGCCTATGTCTTCAGTCCACCAGATGTGCTGTCCTTGAGGTGTACCAATTAGGGGCAACTCACACACTACCCTCTTGCTCTTTGGTGTCCTAGATACTAGGGACTCTAGGAGTCTCTTCAGGGTAGTTTGTCTTCCCCACTGAGTTAAGTCTTTCTGGGGATTTCTGACTCACTGAGCCCTGCTGCTCTCCTCTGTGGGGGTGCTTCCACCTTCCTCTTAGTGAGCCAGTAATTATATAGAAATATTAATTGTTGATAATACCCCAACTGAAATAGAAATATAATAACTTCTGAATAAAGAAAAGATATAAAAGTTTCCAAACTGCATAAAAAAGGAAAAAAGCCTCATTATACAAATAACAATTTGTGATATTGAAGTAGCAATCAAAAAACTCCCAGCACACAAATACTGTGGAGCAGATGGCTTCACAGGTGAATTTGACCAAATATTCAGAGAAGAGTCAACTCCTATTCTTTTCAAAATATTCCAAAAATTGAAAAAGAAGGAAGACTCCCATACTCCTTTTGTGGGCCAGTTTTATACAAATTCAAAAACTAAGTAAAATGCATCAAGGAAAGAAGCTACAGGCTTATGTCACTAATGAACATAAATACTAAAATCTTGAACAAAGTATTAGTTAACTGGATGCAGGCAATACATTAAAAAGATCATACACCATTATCAAGAGGGATTCATCCTCGAGATACAAGGAATGTATAATATTTGGAAATCTGTAAGTGTAATGCACTATATAAAAAAATGAAAGACAAAAAGCACATGATCATGTCAATAGATGTTAAAAGTGCATTTGATAAAGTACAGCACCAAATCTGGTAAAAAAAAAACACTCAGCAAAGTGGGAATAAAAGGAGCATAACTCAACATAATAAAGTTTGTATACAAGACACCTACAGACAACATAATATTCAATGAGCAAAACTAAAAGTTCCCCCCCTAAGATTAGGAACAATACAAGGATGTCTGCTTTCACCATTTTTATCCACCATAGTACTGGAAGTTTGAACCACAGTAATCAGACAAGAAAAAGAAATAAAGGCATCCAAATTGGAAAGGAGGAAGTAAAACTGCCATTATTTGCCAATAATGTTAAAGTGTACATAGGAACCCTATAGTCTACCAAAAACTACTCACCCTAATTAGTGAATTTTGAAAATTAACAGGGTACAAAGTCAATATTCAGAAACTGAAGGCAATTGGAAATATCAGAAACAGGAAAAGAATCCCATTTCCTATAGCAACAACAACAACAACAAAAAATAAAGTACCTAGAAATAAAATTAACCAAGGAAGCAAAAGACCTGTATTCAGAAAACTACAGAACACTGAAGAAAGAAATTAAAGAAGATACAAACAAAAAGAAGCATACACTATGTTCCTGCATTGGAAGAATCAACATTGTTAAAATGATTGCACTACACAAAGCATTCTATATATTCAATGCAACCTCTATTAAAATACCAATGGCATATATCACAAATATATCACAAGTATTTCAAAAGAATATATGGAACAAAAAAATGACAT
Source organism: Anoura caudifer (assembly GCA_004027475.1). NCBI lineage: Eukaryota > Metazoa > Chordata > Mammalia > Chiroptera > Phyllostomidae > Anoura > Anoura caudifer. The sequence goes on from PVKU01012594.1 coordinate 17,233, forward strand.
TTAATAGCTACAGCAATCTTCAGAAAGAAGTACAACTTAGGACGGATCACAATACCTGATATCAACTGTACTACAAGGCCATTGTAGTCAAAATAGTCTGGTACTGGCATCAGAAAAGACATATAGATCAATGGAACTGAATAGAGAGTCCAGAAATAAACCCATGTTTCTATAGTAAGTTAATATTTGATAAAGTGGGCAGAAATATAATGTGGACCAAAAGTAGCCTCTAACAAATGGTGCTGGGAGATCTGGAATGGAACATGCCCTCCCCCACCCCACCCCCCAAAAAATGAAACTAGGCCACCAACTTACACCATACAACAGAATAAAATGTAAATAGATAAAAAACTTAAACATAAGCTGCAACACCATAAAAGTTCTAGAGGAAAAATAGGCAATAAAACTTCAGATAACCAACACAGCAATATTTTCACTGATAACATTCTCTAGGTCAAGGGAAATAAAGGGAAGAATAAACAAATTGGACTGTATCAATTTAAAAACTTCTGCATGGCTAAAGAAAAAATCAGCAAAATGAAAAGGAAACCAACTGTATGGGGAAAATATATTTGCCAATGATACCTCAGACAAGAGTTTGATCTCCAAAATATATAAAGAACTCATATGACTCCACATAAGGAAGACAAATAGTCCAGTTTATAAATGTGCAGAGGACCTGAACAAACACTTCTCCAAGGAGGACATACAGAGAGCTGTGAGACATATGAAAGGATGCTCAGCATCAGTAGCCACCAGAGAGATGTGAATTAAAACCAGAGTGAGATACTACTGCACACTGATCAGACTGGCTATCATAAGCAAATCAACAAACAAGTGCTGGTAAGGTTGTGGAGAAAAGGGAATGGTACACCATTGGTTGGAATGTAGACTGATGCAGCCACTGTGAAAAACAGTATTGAATTTCCTCAAAAAATTAAAATAGAACTGCCTTTTGACCCTGCATTTCCACTGTTGGGATTATACCCTACGAATCCTAAAACACCAATTCAAAAGAACCTATCCACCCCAATGTTCATAGCAGCACAATTTACAATAGTCAATTGCTGGAAACAGCTTAAGTGTCCATCAGTAAATGAATGGATAAACAACAACAACAACAAAAACCCATGGTATGTTTACACAATGGAATACTATGCAGCAGAAAGGGAGCAGGACCTCCTACAATCACAACAGCATGGATAGAATTGGAGAGCTTTACACTAAGTGAAGTAAGCCAGGCAGTGAAAGACAAATACCATATGATCTCATCTATTGTAGTAACTAATGAATAAAATAAATAAACCAGCAAAGTAGAACCAGAGGTGTTGAAAAAAGGAATAAACTGACAGGACTAGAGGAGATAGGAGAATTGGATAGTGGAAGAAAGAAGGGGAAGGGCCTAGTTAAAGCACAAGTATAAATGACCAATTGGCATGGACAACATGGTGGGGAATAACTGTGGGAGGAGAGGGTTGTTGGGGCAGGGAAGAGCAATGGGTAAAATTTGCAACAACTGTAATCGAGTGACAATAAAAAAATAAAAATGTATATAATACTCTGTATCATACACTGCTTGAATTAAATATCTCAAGGTTTTCTTCAATATTAAGATATTATGATAAATAAAACTATAGTTCTATCTTAACAAAACAAATTAGAGAGAAAAATAACAACTGATATTATAGAAAAAGAGAGGACTGTAAAAAAATGCAATGAGCAAAATATATTCCAAGAAATTGAACAACCTTGGTATAATACATACATTTCTAAAAACATTCTACCTTTCCAAATTGAATCAGGAAGAATCAGCAGTACTAACAGACAGAGAACAGCTAAAGAAACTGAAGAAGTAAACAACTACTCTCAGCAAATAAGCATCATGGAAAGATGGCTTCACAAGCTAATTTTATTAATCATTCAAAGGAGAACTAAAACCTATCTTTTTACAACTATTCTAAAAAAAAAATCAAAGTGAAGGAAGATTTCTAAGCTCTTTATATGAGGCCAGCATTATTCTAGTTCCAAAATGAGATAAGCACATAATGAGAGAATATTACATGCCAATATTCTTAATGAACATTAGATGCTAAAATCTTAAACAAAATATTAGTTAACTGCATCCAGCAGTATATTAGAAAGATCATACACCATGACCAAATGGGATTTATCATGGGTTTGAATGGTTGGTACAATATTTGTAAATTAATAGTGTGAAACATCATGTCAATAAAATGAAAGATAAATATTAGATCATCATATCATTAGATGCAGAATAAGCATTTGATAAGGTCCAGGACTCATTTATGATAAAAACTCTGAACAAAGTAAAAATAGGGGGATCATACTTTAACATAAATCCATATTGAAAAACCTACAGTGAACATCATACTCAAGAGACAAAAAAAAATATTCTCTTTATAATCAAGAAAAAGACAGGGATGTTCACTTTCACAACTTTTATTCAACATAATATGAGAAGTCCTAGCCACAGCAATCATACAAACAGAAGAAATAAAAAGGCATCCAAATTTGGAAGAAAGAAGTAAAACTATCATTTCTAGCAAATTTCATGACATTGTATATAGAGAACTCTAAATATTTCACCAAAAACTACTAGATAAATAAATCCTACAACAAAACATAGTCAGTAAAATCTCAGACATCTCACATAGTGGTATTTTTTGCCAACACACCTACAATGGTAACACAATAAAATAATAAACCAATGGAACTACATCAAATTAAAAATCTTAATAACAGCAAAAAATATCATCAAACTAAAAATGAAACCCACTGTATGGGGCACCATATAAGCTAATCATATATCTGATAAGGATTTTGTTTCTAAAATAGATTAAAAAATAAATGCTGCATAACCACAGGAAGATAAGCAATCTGATTTAAAAATTGGCAAAGGACCTGGATACACAGATGACCCATAAACATATAAAAAAAGCTCAACATCACTATCAAAGAAATGCATATAAAGCCCATAAAGGCATATCACTTCACACCTACCAAAATGGCTATCATCAATAAATTTTAAAAAATTGCTGGTGAGGATGTGGAGAAAAAGTAACCCTAGTATACTGTTAGAGGGAATGCAGACTCCTGTATTTGCTGTGGAAAACTGTATGACATCTCCTCAAAAAATTAAAAATAGAAAATAAATAAAGAAAAAATAAACTAATGGGACTGCATCAAATTAAAAGCTGCACAGCAAAAGAAATCAACAAAATAAAAAGGGAGTTCACTGTATGGGAGAACATATTTCCCAATTATAGAGCTGATAAGGTATTAGTTTCCAGGATATATAAAGAACTTCTATAACAACACCAGGAAGGCAAACAGTCCAACTAAAAAAATGAGCAATGTACTTGAATAGACACTTCTCCAAAGAGGATGTACAGATGGCCAAAAGACATGTGAAAAAATGATCAATGTCACATGAAATAGACCTCAAAGGGTAGTGATTGGGGTGGAACTAGCAGAGACTAGCCAAAGAACATATTTGCAAAGCCAATGGACATAGAAAACTATGTGGTGAAGGGCAGGGGCTGGGGGAACAGTGGCTTGGTGAAGGAGAGTTAAAGGGGTGAAATGGAGTGTACCTGTAATAGTGTCAAAAATAAAAAAAATTAAGAATGTAAGTGTCCTTAGACCTAATGATTCAACTTCTTAGAGTACATTCTGAGAATCCAGAAATTGTTAAAAAAAATGCACCCCTATTTTTGTAGAAGAATTATGTACAATAGCTAAGATCTGAAAACAGCTTCACTGCCCATTGGTAGATGAATGGATAAAAATGCTGTGGTACATTAACCAAATGGAATACTACACAACAGTAAAAAAGAAGAAACTCTTACCTTTGGGGACAGCATAGATAAACCTAGAGAATCTTATGTTAAGTGAAATAAGCCAGTCATTAAAAAAAATACCATATGAAGTCACCTATATGTAGAATCTACTGAACAAAATAGAAACAGAGGTATACACACACGGAGCAGACTGACAGCTGTCAGAGGGATGAGGAGGAGACTGGATAAAGAAGGCAAAGTGATAAGCTATCACCCATGGACATGAACTATGTAGGATTAGATTTTTTGTTTGGACATGATCCAAACACATGACCCATGGACATGGACTATGGTATCAGGATTGCTTGACAGAGGGGACAGGGTAGAGGCAGGCAAAGAGGGAAATATTGGGAAATAGAAGCATAAACAATAAATTTTTTAAAAACATTTTTTATTTATTTATCTTTAGAGGGGAAGGGAAGGAGAGAGGGAGAGAAATATCAATGTATGGTTGCCTCTCGTGCATCCCCTGATGGGAACTGGCCTGCAACCCAGGCATGTGTCCAGACTGGGAATCAAACCATGATCCTTTGGTTCACAGGCCCACACTCAATCCACTGAGCTACACCAGCCAGGGCAAAATATTTTTAAAAATCAACAAGGCAATAGCAGCCTTAAAAAACATACTGCAACAGATGAATATAATTAATATTTACAGAACATTTTATCCCCCCCAAAGCAAAATATACATTCTTCTCAAGTGCATACAGGACATTCACAAAGATAAACCACATGTTAGATAAGTTATAACAACTTCAAGAAGATTGAAATCATATCAAGCATCTTTTCTAACTACAATTGTATAAATCTTGAAACTAAGTGCAATAAAATATTAAGCCATTTCCAGGTGGCTCAGTTGGTTGAAATATGGTATCGTACACTAGAAGATTGCAGGTTCAGTGCTTTATCAGGGCACATACCTCAGCTATGGGTTTGATCCCCAATCAGGGTGAATATGGGAGGTGTACCATTGATGATTCATTATCACAGTGATGTCTCTCTCTCTCTCACACACACACTCTCTCTCTTCTCCCATCCTATTTCTCTCTCCAAAAAATCAATTAATGTATCCTTGGGTAAAGATTGAAAATAAATAAATACAGACATAAAAATTGAAGAACATTCAAACACATGGAGTCTAAATAAAATGTTATTAACAATAAATTGGTAATAATATCATGAAGGAAATCAAAAGTTACCTGAAAACAAATGAAAATGAAAAAAATCAATAATTCAAAATCTGTGAAACAGAGCAGAAGCAGTCCTGAGAGGGAATTTCAGAGCATTGCAGGCCTACTTCAAAAAACAAGAAAAAGCTCAAATACAAAATTTAATCCTACACCTAAAAAAAGGAGAAGTAAAGCAACAAACAAAGTGAAGTTGAAGAAAGAAAACTATAAAAATTAGAGTGGAAATAAATGATATAGAAACTAAAAAAAATACAAACATCAATGCAATCAAGAGCTGTTTTTTTGAAAACATACACAAATTTAATAAACATTTAACCATTTTCATAGAAAAGAGATAGGATCCAAATGAATAAAATCAGAAACGAGAGAGGAGAAGTAACAACTGATACCACAAAAATACAAAAATAAATTGTAAGTAGATGCTATAAACTATATGTCAACAAATTAAATGATCTGGGTGAGATGGATAAATTCCTGGAAACATATAATTTTCCAAAACTGAATTAGGAAAAATCAGAGAACCTGAATAGACAGACTACAACAAAAGAAATTGAAACACTAATTAAAATGTCTCCCAACAAACAAAAGCCTGGACTGGCTGGCTTCACAGGCAATTTTTTTCATATATTCAAAGAAAAGCACCTGTCCTTCTCAAACTATTCTAAAAAGTTCAAGAGAAGCGAAAGCTTCCAAACTTGTTTTACAGGGACAAAATAATCCTGAATACAAAATCAGATAAAGACACTACATATTAAAAAAGTATAGGCCAATATTGCTGATTAATATGGATACTAAAATTGTCAACAAAATATTCATAGGGTAGATCCAGCAACATATTGAAAAAAGTTATACACCATGATCAGTAAGATATATTCCAGAAAAGCAAGGCTGATAAAATATTTGTAAATCAATAAATGTAACACATCAAATAAAAAAGACAGATAATCACATAATCATATTAATAGATGCAAAAAAGGTATTTTATAAAATTTAGAACTCATTTATGATAACAACTCTCAGCAAAGTGGTAATAGCTAGATCATACCTCCACAAAAAGGCCATATATGACAAACACACAGCCAGCATCATATTGAATGGGCAAAACTTAAAAGTGTTTTTTCTTAAGATCTGGAACAAGACAGGTATGTCTGCTTTTGCCACTCTTATTCAATATAGTACTTGAAGTACTAGCCACAGCAATCAGAAAAGAAAAAGAACTAAAGAAATACCATATGTTCTCATTTACAAATGAAACCTAATCAACAAAACAAACAAGCAAGCAAAATACAACCAGAGACATTAAAATAAAGAACAAACTGACAGTTACAAGAGAGGAAAGGGGAGAAGGATAATAGTGGAAGGTCCATCCAGGAACATGTACAAAGGACACATAGACAAAGCCAAAGTAGGTAGGTTCAAGGGTGGCAGGCAGGGATGGATAGCGGGTATGTGGCAGGGTGAAAATGGAGACAACTGTACTTGAACAACAATTAAATAAATAAACAAACAAACAAATAAATAAATTTTAAAAAGTCATCCAAGTTGGAAAAAAATATTTAAATCTGTCATTATTTGCAGATGACATAATATTGTGCATAGAAAACAATAAAGTTTCCACCAAAATCTATAAGATTTAATGATTAAATTCAAGAATGTACTAGGATACAATATTCATACTCAGAAAATGTTGGCATTTTTATACACCAATAATGAACTATCACAAAAATCAACCTAGGAACACAATTGTGTTTATTGCACACACACACAAAAATACTAAGGAATGCATTTAACCAAGGAGGAAAAAGTACTCTATTCTGAAAATGATAAGCTATTGAAGAAATAATTTGAGGAAAATAAAACTGAGTGGAAGCATATGCTCTGTTCAAGGATTTTAAAAATTAACATCCATAAAATGTCCATACTATCCAAAAATACTATACATGCAACATAATTTCTACTAAAATATTAATGGCATATTTTACAAATCTAGAACAAATATTCCAAAAATGTATGTGGAACAACAAAAGACCCCAAATAGCTTCAGAAATCTGGAGAAAGAACAAAGATGGAAGTATTACACTACAGACATTAAACCATATTATAAAGCCATTTTAATAATAAAAGCTTAAGAACCTATGCACCCCGATGTTCATAGTACCACAATTTACAATAGCCAAGTGTTGGAAGCAACCTAAGTGCCCATCAGTAAATGAATGGATCAAGAAACTATGGTACATTTACACAATGGAATTCTATGCAGCAGAAAGAAAGAAGGAGCTCCTACCCTTTGCAACAGCATGGATGGAACTGGAGAGCATATGCTAAGTGAAATAAGCAAGGAGGTGAAAGACAAATACGATCTCACCTTTAACAGAAACCTAATCAACAAAACAAGCAAACAAGCATAATACAATCAAAGATACTGAAATTGAGAACAGGCTGACAGTCACCAGAGGCGAGAGGGGAGGGAATTCCAGGGGAAAAGGGGAAGGGTTTAGAGCAACAAGTATAAAAGACACAGGGACAAAAACAGGGGTGGGGGTGGAAGTGGGAGGGAGGTGAGGAGGGCTGGGGTGGTGGGCTGGGATGGGAGTAAAAGACAGACAACTGTACAAGAACAACAATTAAAATAAACAAATAAATAAACAAACAAACAAATAAAAGCCTTGTACTGACATAAGAACAGTCATAGAACACAGAGCACAGAAATAAATCCACACCTTTATAGTCAATTAATATTTGACAAAAAAAGTAAGAGCATATAATGAAAGAAAGTTTTATTTAAAAAAATGGTGTGGGGAAACATTCAGTTAGTTGCAAAAAAAGAAGAATCTAGACTACCAACTTATATCACACAAAAAATAAACTCACAATAAAAAAGACTTACATGTAAGTGGTAAAACCATAAAAATACTAGAAGAAAATGTAGGCAGTAAAATCACAGATATCTTACATAGCAATATTTTTGTCAATATATCTCCTAGGGTGAGGGGGGGAAGTAAAATAGAAACAAATGGAACTACATCAAAATAGAAAGCTTTTACACAGCAAAAGAAACCATTAACAATACGAAGAGTGAACATACTGGATGGGAGCCCATATTTACCAATGATACATCTGACCTGGGGTTCCCAAATATATTTTAAAAACATATACAACACAACACCAGGAACACAAACAACCCAATTAAAAATGGTCAAAGGACTTTAGTAGCCACTTCTCCAAAGAGCAATACAGATGGCCAATAGACATATGAAAAAATGTTCAATGTCCCTGCTCACCAGAGAGATACGAATTAAAGCCACAATGAAATATCACCTCACACTTGTCAGACTGTTTATCATTAATAAATGAACAAATTATAAGTGTTGACAGGGATGTGGAGAGTAGAGAACTCTTGTACTCTGTTGGTGAGAGTGCAGACTGGTGCAACCACTGTAGAAAACAGTATAAAATTTCCTCAAAAAATTAAAATAAAACTGCCTTTTGACCCAGCTATCATCGTTCTGAGAATATATTTCAATAAACATGAAACACAAATGTGAAAAATATATGCAGCCCAAGTGTCCAATAATAGATAATTTGATAAAACAACTGTGGGATATTACACAATGAAATACTACTTGGCCATCAAAAAGAAAAAAAGGAGGGAAAATATCCTTTGCAACAACATGAATGGACCTGGAGCACATTATGTCAAGTGAAATAAGCCAGTCAGAAAAAGACAAATACAACATGATTTTACTCATATGTGGAATCTAATGCACAAACTGAACTAACAAGCACAATGAAGACAGACTCATAGTGAGAAGGATGACAGTTATGGGTGTAGGGGTATTTAGGAGGTAAAGGGATCAAACAAAAAGGTAAAAGGACTCATGGACATGGAAAAAAGTATGGAGATTATAGGGGGCCAGGAGGGCTAAGGGGGTTAAATGGCAATGAAAAAAATATGAAAGTAAATTAAATAAATAGAAAAATATACAAATAAGTAGAAGCATACACCATGTTTATGGATAGAAATAATTAACATCAAAATGTTTATACTATCAAAAAAATCTATAGATTCAAAAATTCTTAACAAGATACCAATGGCATGTTTCTCAAAACTAGAACAAATATTTAAGAAATTATATGGAACCACAAAATACCCAACATAGTAACAACAATCTTGAGAAAGAAAAACAAAGGTAGAGGAATCAAGCTACCTGATAAACTATACTACAAGGCCATAGTAATCAAAACAGCATGGTAGTGGCATAAAATCAGACATATAGATCAATGGAACAGAACAGATAGTCTGGAAACAAATCCACTCCTTTATGGTCAATTAATACTTGACAAAGTAGGCAATAACATACAATGGGATAAAGGCAGTCTATACAACAAATTGTGTTGGAAAAATTGTATAGATATGTTCCAAAAATGAAACTAGACAACTTTCATACACCATCCAGAAGACTAAACTCAAAATGGATTAAAGACTTAAATGTTACACTCAAACCATAAAATTCCTATGAGAAAACAGAAGCAGTATCAACATAAGAAATGCCCAAACCTGTAAAAATCTTTATGAGCTTATTTGAGCCAAACTGACAAAAGATTCTGGGAAGTAAAATCTGGAAAAAATACTCATAGACAAGGACAACAATGTGGTAATTGCTCAGGGATGGGGGGCAGTAAATGGTAAAAGAAACAAATACAATAAAGATTAAATTTAAATAAATCTCATTGGATTTCCAAATGCTTTAAAAAATGGCAGTTTAAAGCAACAAAATCAAAGGGGACAACCTTAGGGACTTAAATAAAATTAATTGACGATTCATTAGGAAGGTTGGAGAAAGCAAAATGGGGAAACCTCTGGGAGTAGATAAAAAGTAAAATGAATAGACACATACTTCTTTTACATAGATGGGTACAGGATAGTTAACAGTCAACAGTTAACATAATCCCAGTAACAATGAGGGGATTTGGTTTCCCATCTGGTGCAATTGTGCTTTGAGGGGTCTGGGAAATCACTTTGTTATTTCAAAAGTATGTTATAAGGTATGTTATTCTACATGCAAAAAGGCATGAGACAGACTAAGTTAAGGTAAACATAGACTTTTGTAAGGGAAAAATGCTACTGTAAGACATGACTACCTGCCATGGACACTTTCAGTTAGAAAGTTTAATTTTAGAACAAGCTATGTGGTTACTTTCTGTCTCTGAGTTTGTAGGGCCAACACACAAGCCACCCCTGAACTTTTCAGGTTTAGTATGTGACCTCTTTTTGAACACACTTTCACCTTTTGTTCATATATTATCTTGAAGGATGTATCAATGACCAAACTTTATGTTCTATGTTGTGGTCTTACAGTGTTAGGACAGCTCATTACTAGGAAGTCTTAGTGTCAGCATTTCTCTTGCTGAATTATGGGCCATTAGAAATGGGCAAAACTACAAACTTGGATAGAAATCAAGGCCAATTTTTTTTCTCAAAAGTGAAAAGCAGGTAAATGGGAGGCACTCAGGCCCTATCAGCCATCATTGTAAGAAGCATTCTGGATTATTTCTAATCTATAAAATATTATAACCCAAGTTTTGTTGTCCATCTCACTTTCTATATTTTACATCTGGCACAATATTTTCTTATAGTTTGAGGGCATACAATACACCATTTTAGTTTGCCTAATCTAACCATGAAGTTGGATTTTATTTACTATGGCCAATTTACTTCCTTTTGGAAGCCCTCAAATTCTGTTATTAATCTTAGTTCTAATATTTGCACAACTGAAGCTATAACTTTAAGTTTTAATTGAGGCAAAGGCTGTAAAATTACAATGCTGTAAGAACACAGTGCTGTAAGTGATAATTATTATGTATAATTCCAGAGGCCAGAAGGACAATAAGCATTTTATTAGTAAAATTTTGTGTCTCAGCAGAAGTTATAAAAGGCCACATTTTTAATAGCCACTTCAGCTTCCATCTCAATTAATATATTCAGTAGTCTTTGTTAGGTTTTAGGGTAAGCACATTCCTATAATTAGGTACTAATGTTTATACATAAAATTTCTTTCTCAATATTTCTTTTCCACCAACTTTATACAACTTCAATTTTTCCTTAGTGTGTCTTTTTACTCCGTTAGAAAGTAACTTATTAGGTCAAACTACTTCATTTAATCTCTCTTAAAAATATACGTGTCCATTTTCCTTTTCCAATAGCATTTCTTCTAAATTTCAAAATAATTTTAGAAAGAGAATTCAACAAAGGGAGCAGAAGCATAAAATAGAGTAAAAATAGCCTCTTCAACAAATGTTGGGAGATCAGGACAACTACATGCAAGGAAATGAAACTTGATCACCAACTTACACCATACACAAAAATAAATTCAAGGTGGATAAAAGCTGTGACACCATAAATGCCCTAGAGGAGAACATATAGAGGAGGATGATGGGTGTTTTTCCCCAACCATGCACCACATGTCTAAGTCTGTCCCAGATTATTTCCAATAGTGAATAGTTTCTAAAGAGTTAGCTGTTCTTTCCATGTCAGGGGCCAATCTGTGTAAAAAGCTCAGCTCTTCCCTGCTTGGATCTGATGGCAACTCATAAGAGCTGAAACTACCTGAAGTCTCCCTCTTTCAGCCTCTTAGCCCTACCCTGTTGTTGCCTGGTTTCACTCCAGAGCCTGATGTTGAGGGTTTATAAGCTGAGATCAGGTCTGTTGAAATAGGGTTAGCAGGTTTCCACTTTGTTGGAATCACAGTATGTAGGGCACTCAGTGAGAGGAGAGTAGTCCCTACTGAGAGCCAACTCCTTCAGTCTTTAGAAAAGATTTGGGTTTTTGCTTCCTCAGGATGGCTTACTGTTGTTTCAAGATGGGTACATTAATCTCTCTCCTTTGAAAGATTGGGCTCAGCAGCTCTGGACTTCAGGGGATAGATTGAAAGAGCCTTCTATTGGAATTGAACCAAGACTGAACTGCATGGGGAAACTTGCTTTCCCAATCTAAGACCTCAGTGGGAGGCTAAGCTCTCTGTCCTGCTCCCAGGCACTATCCTCCAAAATTCTCACACTTTGACAGTCCCTGTTTGACATTTATCTTTCTTCCCCCTGTGGAAATGCACCCAGTGGTGAGATCTTGGACCTAGAAGGACTGTTCCACAGAGCTTTCCCACTGGAAGTGGTTCCTGACACCCTGTAGGGGTAGGATGGGTACACGTTTTACTTTCCAGATTGTATTTTATGGGAAAGTTTGCCTCACTGCCAAGTATACCAGGTGCTCAACTCTTGCCCATCTATCTCCAAGCCTTTGTAGCAGATATCATCCAGAACTCTGTTCTTCACAGCCTTCAGTTTGCTTGTGAGCTGTTCTAGGTGGGGCCCAGAAACCCCTTGTGCATATTTCTGATCTCCCTGCTCAGCTGGTTTCAGTGGGATAGGACTCACAGAACCAGTATGACTTGGTGTGATTGAGAAAATTTAGAACTGCCCCATTTAGAGTTTTTTCTCCTCCCTACAGCAATGCATCCAGCATGGGAATCTTAGACCTGACAGTACTGTTCTGAAGAGTTTCCCTATGGGTGATGGTACTTGACAGCCTGCAGGGGAGGTATGTGCACATTTCCCCTCTCCAGATTTATATTGTGTGAGGGTCAACATATCTAAGACACTCAACTCTTGCCTGTCTAACTCCCAGACCAGAGTCTTTGATGGAGACACAGTCCAGAACTTTCTCTTCCAAGTGGGAATGAACATGAAGATCCAATGTGGTTTGGCATGGCTGAGAAAAGTTCAGAACGGGTCAAAAAACCCAACAATTTTCCTTTTCCTCTAGGTTTATCTCAGTCTGAACTCATAGTGAACACTTCAGCCTGACACTCAAACCATAGGAGCACTTCACAATGGATTGCAATGTCTGATTTTCACAGGTGTGGTGAAACCTCACTGCATCCCACCTCCAGGGACATAACAGCCTCCTCTTTCCTTTCTATTGCTGCAAATATCCTTATGGCCCTACAATTCAAAGGGATGGGAGTTCCACTGCTGCAATTTCAACCTGGTTTATACTTGCAGGGCAGTTGTGCATGGGGTCCTTGCCTGACCATGTTTTTGTTCCTTTTTAAAAAGTTTTGGTGATGTATCTGCACCACATTGCTAAGCCAGTGCCTGAATCTCTGCACATACAATCACCCAAGGAGCAAGACATCTCTCATTTATGGTTGTCTAAAGTTTTTAGGTGCCCTGACATATGTAGGTGTAACAACCTGGTTGCTTTAGTATTCTGAGCCCTTACCTAGAGCTCTCCAGGTTGGCACCTCAGCTATGAGAAGTCTACTCACTGTGTATGTGTGTGGCCTGGGTCTCACAGACTCAGTGTATCTCCCCAGGTTATTCCCAATTAAGGTTGGGATCCCTGCATGGAACTAAGTCCCCTTTCTCTGAGTGGGGAGGAAGCACTGAAGCTGCAATTTCTGTCTGGTCTATCACCTGCAATACCAGCCACACACATTGTATCTACCCATCCAACTTATAGAATATTCTTACCATACAGTACAAAGCATCTTCTGTATTACATGGCTTCAAAATTTCACATCCGCAAATATTCCATTGATTATTCAGGTCAGTTGTTGGAACATAAACTGAAAATCTGGGTTGAGGGCAGGAGCAAGTAGACTTAGCTTCCACCTCCTTGGCCACCATTTTTGGAAATTCCTAGTTGAGTTTTAATTTTACCATTGTATGTTATACCAATCCAGAGAACTGGGGGTGAATAACACAATAAAATACTATAAAATGGACAACTATTAATAGTGGACTGCATGGTTTGTTTAGCAAAATGAGTCCATATTCACTAACTCAGAGGGAATTCCCCAGCTGAGAATTTTTATCTGTAATAATAATTTATTTATCATTACATTTTTTGCTCTCCTTCAAAAAAATTTCTCAACCCATACAAAACATAAATAATGTATATTTGTATTCTTGAGATGGTGGCATTTAGATAAAATACAATTAGCATACCTCACATAGACCTAAAGGAACTGGGGCCTGTAGGATATGTGGAATAATTTTACAGGGTTTTATTTTGGAGAGAAGGAGCATCTACTATACACTTTATGAGCTACAATAATAGTAATATTGTTTATAAAATCAACTTAGAGCTTCAATGTTTTGGCTAATGTATATGTGTAAGATTGGTTCCTATTGTGTTAAAATGATATTTGTTTGCCTCAGACAAAAGTTCCCTTTGATTTCCATGTCCTGTTTTCCTCCAGCTATTCATTAAAACAATAAAAGAGAGAATTGTATTGATTTAACAAGAAGCAAGGAATATTCTCAGGACTGGTAATAATTTGGCTGTCTAATGCTGCTTGTCTAGTTGCAGTATGAGTTAATTTTTTTTTTGCCTCCATGGTGGCAGCTTTAGAAAGTCTTGACACTTTGCCAAGATGGAGGCATAGGTAGATATACTGTGCCTCCTTGCACAACCAAAAGAAGGACAACAACAAATTAAAAACAAAAAACAAGCAGAACTGACAGAAAAATCAAACTGCATGGAAGTCTGACAGCCAAGGAGTTAAAGAAGAAATATGCATCCAGATGGATAGGAGGGGCAGAGATGGGAACCTGGGCAGAGAAGATTCATGGCAAAGCAGTGGCTGGCAGATTGGATAAGGTGGTGGCTGGCAGAGCAGGTGGTCCCACATGTGCATGCAGATAAACTGGAAGGAACAACTGGGGAGTGAGACAGAGTATGCAACCCAGGGTTCCAGTGCAGGGAAATAAAGCCTCAAAATCTTTTACTGAAAAAACTTGTAGGGGTTGCGGTGTCAGGAGAAACTCTGAGCTCCACAGGGAAGTTCCTCTGAGAGACCCAGCTTCCTTGAATGAACACAAAACAACCTACCCAGAAATCAGCACCAGAAGAGCCCAATTTGTTTGTGGATAGCAAGGAAAGAGACTGAAAGCCCACAGAGAGATGAGCAAACAGTATTGCTCCCTCTTGGGCCCATCCCCCATATACAGCACCACAACATAGAGACCTGGGTTGCCATGCCCTGGCAAATACCTAAGGCTCCACTCCTTACTACCTAACAGGTGCACCAAGGCAAAAAAAAAAAAATGGCCTAAAAAAAGAACAGATCAAAGCTCCAGAAAAAGATACTACTAAACAATGAAGAGATAGACAACCTATCAGATGCAGAGTTCAAAACACTGGTAATCAGGATGCTCACAGAAATGGTTGAGTATGGTAGCAAAATAGACAAAGAAGTGAAGGCTATGCAAAGTGAAATAGAGGAAAATACATAGGGAGCCAACAGTGATGGGAAAGAAACTGGGACTCAAATCAATTGTTTGGACCAGGAGGAAGAAGTAAATATTCAACCAGAACACAATGAAGAAAAAAGAATTCAGAAAAATGAGAGGTTTAAGAACCTCTGGGAAAACTACTTTCCAACATTTGAATCATAGTGGTTCCAGAAGGAGAAGAGGAAGAGCAAGAAATTGAAAACTTATTTGAAAAAATAATACAGGAGAGCTTCCCCAATCTGGCAAAGGAAATAGACTTCCAGGAATTCCAGGTAGCTCAGAGAATCCCAGAGAAGTTGGACCCAAGGAAGCACACACCAAAGGCACATCATAATTACATTATCCAAGATTAAAGATAAAGAGAGAATCTTAAAAGCAGCAAGAGAAAAGGAGACAGTTACCTATGAAGGAGTTCACATAAGACTATCAGCTGATTTCTCAAAAGAAACCTTGCAAGCAAGAAAGGGCTGGAACGAGTACTTGAAGTCATGAAAGGCAAGGACCTACATCCAAGATTACTCTATGCTGCAAAGCTATCATTTAGAATGGAAGGGCAAATAAAGTGCTTCCCAGATAAGATCAAGTGAAAGGAGTTCATAATCACCAAGCCCTTATTATATAAAATGTTAAAGGGACTTATCTAAGAAAGAGAAGATCAAAAACTATTAACAATAAAATGACAACAAACTAACAACTATCAACAACCTAACCTAAACCTCCCCCCAAAAAAAACCTCCAAAACACAAAATGAATGAACTAAGCCAACACCTAGAACAGGAATGGAATCACAGAATGGAGATAACATGGAGGGTTAGCAGTGGGGAATCCGAAGGGGTAATGGAGGGAAAAGTACAAGGAATAAGTAGCATAAATGGTAGATAGAATATAGACAGAGGGAGGTTAAGAATAGTATAGGAAAAAGAGGGACTTCTGGCCAAGATGGAGGCATAGGCAGACACACTGTGCCTCCTCTCACAACCAAAATTAAGGACAACAAAGATTTAGAAGCAAGAAAACAACCAGAACTCAGAAAATCAAACTGTTTGGAAGTCCAACAATGATTAATCCAGACCGGTAAGAGGGGCGGAGTCGCAGCAGGAAAAAGCGGAGGTGCGGACCGGGCATGCAGGCAGCAGCAGCTGGCAGCCCCCAGGTGCACAGGTGGTGACTAGCAGACCCCGGGCATGGGGTGGCAACTGTGCAGAACCAGTGAGGCCGCACAAGGCAGCTGGCTGACCAGGTGGTCCCACATTCAAGCGCAGAGAATCCAGGCAAAGGGGGAGCGGTGGAAGGGACTGGAATCCGAGAGTGAGCAGGGCAAGCGCCATTGTCTCCTCTCAGACCCCACCCCCACATACAGCGTCACTACCCAGCGACTGGGCTGTCCTGCCCTGGGGAACACCTAAGGCTCCACCCCTCGCTATGTAACAGCCACGACCAGACCAAAACAACAACAACAACAACAACAACAACAACAACAACAACAACAAAACCCAGAAATGAAAATGGCTCGAACCAGAGAGCAAATCAAAGCCCCAGAGCCAATTTATCTAAGCGACGAAGAGATTGCCAACCTATCAGATGCACAATTCAAAACCCTGGTGATCAGGATGCTCACAGAATTGGTTGATTTTGCTCACAAATTAGATGAAAAAATGAAGGCTACAATAAGTGAAATGAAGAAAAATGCATGGGGAACCAATAGAGATGGGAGGAAAACTGGGAC
>PVKU01012595.1:0-34307 GCA_004027475.1 Anoura caudifer
AAAAAGAAAACTGATTTCATTATAGTGTTTCTGAAATGTATGGGTAGAAGACAACCCATAATTGGTTTTGCTATTTTCACCTGCCAACTGCACATCACAGGCTGACTCAAGAGTGCTAATTCTAAGCTGTAAAAATTCAGTCATTGTCACTTCTCTCCTCTCCCTGCCTTCTCATGCACAAATAGCTATTAAATCTCTCCATAGTACATACACCCTTTTCATTCTCAAATTCTCCCCTCCTTTCCTTCTACACTGCCTCTAACTTATTAGTCTCTGTTTTTCTTTAGCAGTCTAATTTGTCTTTCTCTCTCTGGTCTCTGTTCCTTTGAGAACTTTCTTTACCCAGCTGACTACATGCTGTTTCCAAAACTGTAATTTCTTTCATTATCCCCTATGTGGAAATGCTTAGATCATTCTTACCACCCAAACAAATGAGATAGTTTAAAGAGCTCTTGGTTGCAATGCCTCAGGCTGATTTCCAGCCTCAGTTCTTCTGGTTCTCACAGGACAGTCTTTGCTCCAACAAGGCAAGATGATTTCAAAGACTCAGATGTCCCTAATCTTTTATGCTTCTGTTTCTTTACATTTAGGGCTCTGAAGTTTCCTTCAATTCCTACCATATACCTCATTTTTCAAGAACTCTCTGGAATGAGAGCTCTTCCTGCAAATAGATGTTTTCCTCTGTGCTGCAGAGCAATTTGCACTTATTATTAGGAGACTACACATTTAGTCAGTTAAGGCAGGATGAAACTTTCACATGTGAACAGATAGAAGCTAGAATAGAGTATAATACCTAGCACTTTCTCAATAAATACTCTTTGAAATAATAAATACATAAATATCACAGAGCTTCCTTTCCCTGTTTCTCCCCTCAAATGCTGATTCAAATGCTGATAAAAGATAGGTGAACAATAAACACAAATCTTCAATGGTGTGTATCTAGGGCTTTGTACTTTGGTTACAACATGACATGTGAAATTTCCTTATTCAGGCTCTGGAGTTGATCTTTCATATGATTTCTCCAAAGCACTCTCCCAACACTCACAACTCCATAAATTTGTCTATTTATGTCACCAGTAGAAAACCTTCCATAGCATTTCACTAAATATAAAATAATTAAATTATCAAATATAAAATTCTCCACCAAGCACTCAAAACATTTCAAATTCTTTCATATTTGCTTCATATTTTTAAAGGACAATATTTTTTACAGATAAGGTAAATTCCTATTTAGAGTCATACACTGTGTCATTCTTCTCCCCCACTCCTTTCATGAAGTAGACACCAGCCAGCAGTGTCAGTGTCATTGTGGATGAATTAAAACATATACACAGACTACTGAGTCTGGTGGTAAATAAGGATAACTGACAGGCTTTTTTTCTCTCAAGAGGAGCCAATACCAAGGTCTCCACCATCACAGGTCTTTATTCTAATAATCATCCCCTCACATTCCAAGTTCATTCTTCCTATCCTGGTTACAAGAAAGGAGCCAATGCCCCAAATTACATCACAAAAGAAGGACATTAGCAAATGAATAGGCAGGCAGTTACACTGGGCCTGCAGGTACTTGCAGGGTGAGGGGGTTTTAGGCAAAGAGCAAATCTTAAAAACAGCCCAAGTATATTGCAAATCTGATTACCCACGAAAGAACCTATCTGTGGGCCTCAGTCCTGTGCATCTCCTAGTGGGAGCTGGGCCCATGCCACGCAGAAGGTTCTGCCACACTTTCCCATATCTCATATCCCAGCGCTGGTCAGAAGCAACCTCCATCTGGAATTCAATCCATTTTTAAAATTTTACACACACACAGAATATTTCCAAGAATGGCACCTAACATTGCTTTGAGATATTAGCATTTTGACTGTATGTGAGTTTTAAATTTATATAAATATTATCAGTATGGACACATCATGCTGCATTCCAAATATGTTTTAATATCTTGCCCTATGTAATCGTTAACTTTTCCAATTGTCTGATATTTTAGTACTATTACAATATATTTAATAGATTAAATATATAGTGTAATATTAAGTACATTATGTACAATATTATATTATATTATATTATATATTCAATATATTATTTTCAACAATGTTATATTTAGTTATATTTAATTCATGTTTTAAATGACATTTAGGATATATTTACACAATTCTATGTACACATTCTTCTTGCTGAGTCATGTTCTATTTCAATCAATATTAAAATTTGTTCTTCAAATTTACATCCGCAACCCAATATCTAAACATTATTATACACAACGTAAATATATTTTCCTAATTGACCCTATTTCCTTTAAATTTGCCTACAATATTTGTGCGTGTTTATTCAATTTATAGGGGTGACATTGATTAATAAGATTATATTGGTTTCAAGTGTACATTTCTATAATACATGATCTGTACATATTGCATTGTGTGTCTACCACCTGAAGTTAAAATCCATTGTGGATTTTGTGTTTATAAAGAACTGTATTTTCATGAAGTCAGATTGTACTACCTTTTTCTCTATGATTTGGGATTTTTTTACCTCCTTCTTGAAGAATGTGTTTTTCCCCGATGCCATAAATATATTCTCCTTCATTCTTTCTAATAATTTTGATGATTCCTCTTCCATATTTTAATTTTAAATCTAGCTTTATTTATTTATTTATTTAGATTGCTCTATGGGTTGGTGAAAATTTTCATTTAGAAATGTAATGTTATACCTATAACAGAGCCATATATGTTTGGGGTTCTTAAATCCTCAAATTCTCATTAGAACACCCCTTCTTCATTTAAATTGTTAAATAAACTTTTTCATTGAACATATAGTATATGTTCCAAAAGGTATGTAATATTAAGGGTACAGAGTGATACACTCTTACTGCCACTTTGATCCAAAAATAGAATAATATAGTAATACAAAAGTCCTCTACAAACCCTAAGTGATTATCCTCAAATGTAACTTCTTAACTTATTATACTAACCATATATATAATAACAATTCATATAAATGAGCTAAACTCAGATATTAAAAATGATTTTAGATTGCATAAAATAAAAAAACCAAAATTATTAACTGTGTACTCCTAAAGTTATATATATTTAAAGTAATAAATCATTTTATCTGAGCTTAATAAAAAAGATAAAGCAAGTATATTTTAATAAAAATGAAGCTAAGTTAATATTAACATAAGAAATATAAATTAATGAAACAAGCAGATAAATTATTAGAACCATGGATTCGTTCTGCATGTATTTAAAAATTAATGTGAATAGTGTCATGCAAAATTATTTGTCTATGTCTGACTTCTTTTGTTCATAGTGTTGGATTGTTCATATATTTCATTAGTTTATAGTAGCGAACTGTATGAATATACCCAAATGTTTTTATCCACCCTGGTGTTGATAAACATTAGTGTTGTTTCCACTTTGTATTTACATAAACGTTGCAGTTATGAGTATTTGCATACATCTGTATGTTTTCACGAATATATGCACATCATTCCATTGAGTGCATGCCTGGCAATGGAACTGCTGGGTCAGGCAGTATGTTTAGCTTTAGTGGATAATGTAAATGGATTTCTAGAAGATTACCTGTTTACACTTCTACTGGCAGTATGTGAAAATTTTAGTTTTAAAGGGTTATTACTGTCTTGCTTTTTGCTTTCTGTCGTTGACCTTCTGATAGTGGCATCAGACTGTACTATAATTTTCATTTCTATGATAACTAATCATTTACACATTTGCTAAAATGTAATAGCTCAAGCCCATGGGTTGTGCATGTAAGTTCTTTGGCTTCCCCTTTACCTTTACTATACGTAACCCCTCCCTGTCTAATTTGTACCTACCATTTATGCATCTTATTTCCCGTGATTTTATCCCCATTATGCCCCCCCACTGCCCCCTAATGATAACCCACAATATAATCTCCATTTCTTTGAATCTATTCTTGTTCTAGCTGTTTCTTAGTTTGTTGTTGTTGTTGTTGTTGTTGTTTGGTTTTTCCTAGTTGTGAGTTTATCATTTTAGTGTGGATATTTTTGATATGCTACTTTTTCTTCAATAAGTCCCTTTAACATTTCATATAATAATGTTGGTGATGATGGACTACTTTTACTTGACCTTGTCTGGGAAATGCTTTATCTGCTCTTCCTTTCCCAGTGATAACTATGCTGGATAGAGTAATCTACCTTGAAGGTCATTGACTTTCATGACTTTAAATACTTCTTTCCAGCCCTTTCTCGACCATATGATTTTTTTTGAGAAGTCAGCTGATAGTTTTATGGGAACTCCTTCATAGGTAACTATCTCCTTTTCTATTGCTGCTTTTAACATTCTCTACTTATTTTTTTAACTTGGTTCATGTAATCATGATGTGCCTTAGTGTGTGCTTCCTTGGGTCCACATTCCTTGGGACTCTCTGAGCTTCCTGGACTTCCTGGAAGTATATTTCATTTACCAGATTAGTAGAGTCCTCCATTATGTTTTCAGATAACTGTTCAATGTCTTGCTCTTCCTCTTCTCCTTCTGGTACCCCTATGATTCAGACGTTGAAATGTTTAAAATTCTCCTGGAGTTTCCAAAGGCTCTTTTCCTTTGTTTGAATTCTTGTTTCTTCATTCTGTTCAGGTTGAATATCAATTTTTTCCTCTTATTCCAAATTATTGATTTGAGTTACATTTCCTTCCTGTCCCTGTTGGTTTCCTGTATGTTTTCCTTTATTTCACCTGGCATAGCCCACATTTCTTCTATTTTGTCAGCATACTCAACCATTTGTGTGAGCATTCTGATTACCAGGGCTTTTTACTTTGTATCTGATAAGTTGTCTATATTCATTGCTTAGTTGTACTTTTTCTGGGGCTTTGATCTGTTCTTTCATTTGGGAAATACATTTGCCTCCATGCACCTGTTACATAGTAAGAGGTTGAGCCTTAGGTATTGGCCAGGGTGAGACACCCACCATTGCATTGAGAGGCGCTATGATGGGGAGGGGTCCGAGAGGGACCAATTTGCCTTGCCTGAATCTTGGGTGCTTTCAGTCACTTCCTCTGCTATTCATAAGAAAATTGGGCCCTTCTGCTGCTGATTCCTTTCTGGGAGGTTTTTTTTTGTACTTTTTAGGACCCTGTGGGTCTCTCCAGTGGACCCTCCTGTGAGTCTGGGAGTATTTCCTGGCAAGACAACAACCACAGGTTTTTTCAGTTAGAGGTTTTGCAGCTTTATTTCCCCACTTTGGAACCCCTAGTCTCTTGGACTGTCTTGTTTACCCGCTGTTTCTTCCAGTTTATACATAAGTGATGGTGGGACCACCAGATCACCAGCCACTGGCTCACCCAGTGCACCAGCCACCCCACTGCCTGACCAGGTGTTGCAGCAAATGCCTTCCTGTGCCCACCCTCCACTGAGGCTGCATGTCTTTGCCCCTCCTCCCTGTTGGGTTGGGTCCTGAGAGGGAAAAATGCAGCTCGAATGCTTGGCTCTAGACACTATCCAATGGACACTGCTGTGAGCTTGGGAGTTTCTACCACCATGGAAACCCACACCTGCTAAAGAGTCAGCTGTGAGTCCCAGTTTTCTATTAGTAAGCCGCTCTCACCAAGTCTGTTACCTCACCACAGTTTCTCTCAGCCAGCCATGCCCATGCAGTCCAAAGCCTCACCTCGTGTTCTCTCCATCCATCCATCTTACAGGTCTGGTAGGCCTGGCTGACTCTTTCTTTAGTTCTATGGTTGTTGAATTTTCCTGAAGTTTTATTTTCTGGTACTTTGGCTGTTTATTGATATTACATTGGTTGTTATCCTACTTTGGGTTGTGCATGGAAGTGAAGGGTTTCTACCCACCCCACCATTTGGCCAAAATGTGCACCTGATCTTCAGTTGCTTTTTTAAGGTTTTATTTCTTTGTTTTTAGAGGGGAAGTGAGAAACAAAAAGATGGAGGGAAACATCAGTGTGTGGTGGCCTCTTACACACCCCCTAATGGGGACTTGACCCAAAAGGCACCCATAATTATTCTTTCAGTTTTAAACCTCCCTTTTGTCAGGTTCTCTCAATGCTACTTCATAACCCCTTGTTTCATTGACACTAGAAGGATTTATCAGATGTCCATTGGCTATATGATGGCTTGTATATATTCCTGAGTCATTGGCTCAAATTCTTTCCCTGTAATGGGCTATCTTACCAACTAAATTGTCCAATTACCCCCTTGCTAAATCTAAAATGTTCATAAGGAGGGTATGAAACCTTGATGTACTGCAAAAGGAAAAACAACCAACATCCTTAACACCAATCCAAATGAACTTATGCAGGCCAATGTTCATAGCAACAAAAGTTACAATAGCCAAGGGCTGGAAGCAACCTAATTGCCCATCAGGAAATTAATGGATCAAAAAACTATGGTACAGTACACAATGGCATTCTATGTAGCAGAAAGAAAGAAGGAGCTCCTACTTTTTGCGAGAGCATTAATGGAAATAGAGAGCAGTATGCTCGGTGAATTATGCCAGGAAATGAAAGAAAAAATATCATATGAACTCACTTTTATTAGGAACCTAAATGACAAAACAAACAAAAAAGCAAGATATAATGAAAGACATTGAAATTGTGAGCAGACTAACAGTGACCAGAGGGGGGAAGGGAGGGGATAATGGGGGGAAAAGGAGAAAGGTTTACAGGAACAATTATAAAGTGTACATATACAAGTCAATGGGGGTTGGAAAAAGGGGAAGGAGGTGTGGAGGGCTCAGTTGGTGGGGAGTTGTGTGGGGAAACAGCAGAATAGTGTATATGAACAACCAAAAATGTTTAAAAAATAAATGAAAACATTAAAATGAAAAAAATAAAGTGATTATAATCAGTCTTTTTTTGCAGTGTTTTCAAATTGGAAAACAATGACATATTGCAGATCATTTTGCTTCATGACAGAAGCAGATCAATTATCATTAGCTTAGAGGGAAGGTGGAAAAAGGTGTTTTAGAGGGTTTCAAGTTCTGACCTGAAGACCCTTGAGCAGCCATTCAAATCCATAAGTTTGCATATTCTAGTCTACACTCAGGGTGTTTCTTGCAGACTCATTGGGACAATGCTCTTAAGACCGAGTATTGCTACAGGAAGATCTACTGTTCCTCACCTAACAAAATTCTCTGAAGGAAATAATTGTATGTTTTTTTTTTTCAAATCAGTAAAGAGAAATTGTACATTTATAACTCAGAATATTTTCATGTTAAAAATATCCAATCCTCCACCCATGTCCATGAAGAACTCAGAGTTCCTGGGTGATGTTCACACCATGATCCGCTTCATGGTTCCTAGGAATGTTGCCTGCATTATATCTTTCTACTTGCTTAGTATGAAGATAACACCATCTTACCTGTGAATGAAACTTGCACCTTAAGGGTTATCCAGGAGGCATTAGAAAGAGGTGTCCCATGTATCTGTGACAATAACCCTTCAATGTAAAACAACCATGTACATGACTGACTAGCTGTTCAACTATCTGGCATTTAATATCATGCAGTATATATCATGGACCAGCTTTTCACTAGGTGATTACTGGCTTTCTCCACAGCACAAAGTGACCCTGTCTACATTTGGCTTCTGTCCTGGGAACATCACCATCAATTTGAGCCTCCATTTGCCTCTCTGAAGGTGGGTAGTTAAATAAAATTTGTGTAATTTTTAGTGGGATTACTGTATCAGCCATGGCCAGGACATGCCTGGTGCTTTGTTGTACATAATATACTGATGGAAATACTGTGATTCTTCATATTTATAACTTTCCACTTTGTCATCAGAAGTTCTCTGCCTTTTTCCTCACTGGCCTGTAGCATTCAGACATTGGAAAATCACCTGGAAAGCAACCTGCTAAGAAATTATATATGCTAGTTTTCTTGCCATTCATTTTGTTCCTCTTGTGGCCAGATTAAGAATCTCTAGGGGCTGCAATGAAGTCCCAGACTAACTCAGATATTTCCTACAATGTTGGATGGAGTTTAATTATTCAAATACACACATACAAATACACACATATAAATGTCTATATATTTCTATATGATAGCTGCAGGCAGTTTGTGTGGCACATCATAACTCATGAAAACAATGCACACCATTCTGGACCTTCAGTTTTAGTAGAAATGTAGAGAAAATAGGCATCCTATGGTTCTCTTCTCCATGTAGAACAGATGGTATTTTTGGAGTCTTCTATGCATCTGGAGGGTTTTTCCCAATGCTGCCCACAATGATGGATCTTAGGAACATTTAACAATATGATTAAGCTTTGACTTTAGAAAAAGGGCCTCATGTTAACACAGAGCATGTGCCGGAAAGAAAAGCCTTGCATTGTGAGTAAGGATGTCCTCGTCAAAGTCTGGATTCTGTACAAGTCTATCTATGGCATGGACTATATTCATCATTTTCATTATAGCTGATGATTTTGTTCCTGTGCCCTTCACACACAAATTCTTCATTACAGGCTTGTGCCAACCAGTTTGTGAGGCCTGAGTCTCTGAAAATCAGCTCCCGATAGACAGTTGTACCAATCATTTTGAGATCCCTGAGTAGAATGCTCCTATTTTGTCCACATTTCTGAACTCTGAGTTTCTCTGCTACAGTGGAAAAAAAAGAAGTTGAGGGATAATGTGGCAGAGAGTTTCACGTTAGAATCTTGAAACTGCCACAGAGCACAGAAGTTGCATTTTGACGCTTTCTTCTCTAAAAATGTGATTTCAAAATCACTTATCTCAGAGGGCTTGTTTGAGAGATAAATGTGGAATAAAATGGTTATATAACAATAGTTTTATTTTAAAGTACTGAGGTTGAGTAATATTACTAAGATAATAATGGCCAGAATTGTAGGAAACTAGAATCAGCAATGTAAAAGAGGAAAATTCAAACATTATTGCTATTGCCGCAAACTGTGTGTTCAGGGGAACCCCAAAATTGCAAACAAAATAATCAAAGGAGCATAACTTAAACAGAATTCCTCCAACATTTCTTCCCATTCTTATATGGATGGTCTGTAAGTCTGCCTATAAATCTTGGCTAATGTAAATCTTATTGCCATAAAGATGGGTTTTATGGGACAATACTTTGCATTCTGCTGCCCGCTGCCGTCCTCCAGAGGCAAAAACTTCACAGGCAATGTCCTGTTTTCAAAAACAGATACTGAAGCTTATCAAGTCACAGCTTTAATTATCTAAGCCAACTAATTATGACTCTATTAACTGTTTTGTCCAATCATTTCCCTGTTTTAGTGTTGTGTTGTTTCCACAAGGTTAGCTTACAAAATAAAAACAACGTAATATACAAAAAAAAATACACAATTCTGGAAGAATGACAGGCTTCTGCCTCAGAGCCTGTTCCCTGAAAAATACCGAAAGTGTAAAACTGATACCCTCTGCTAGGTCATACTGACCCTGAGCTTTGACCTGAGTTTCTACCCATAAAACATGCAATGCATTGGGAAATGCCAGCAGCTGAAGAACAATCATTCAGACTTCCTTTTACAAACGCAGCCTGAAGGAACAAGACTGAGAGCTCCACCACAGGAGACAGGGAATTCAAGCAAGTCCCAGAACTTCCCAGTTAGAAAGAACCAGTCCTGTTTTGTTCCCACTGGCTTGAGAAGCTTTCAGCTTCTTGGACATCCTCTTTTTGAGTGCCCAACATTGTCCTTGCAAACTCATCCTATTGCCCCTATTTATTTTCCCAATGATCTGAGATATCTTAATCAGATGTATCTGTATCAGGGATACATATAGTTTCTCTAATTAATGTTTCCAGTTTCGCTAGATACAATTCCAGAAGTGGTCATGCTGAGTCATTAGGCAAATTATTTTTTAATATTTTGAAGAAACTACCTAGAGTTTCCTATGGTTGCTGCAGTAATTAACATTCCCCCAAATAGTATTTCAGGACCTCATTGTTAAGGCTCAGTGGAATGATCACCACCCTGTGAACCAAAGGCTTAATGGTTTGATTCCCAGTCAGGACAAATGTCTGGGTTGCAGATCATGACCCTGGTGGGGGACTAGTGAGAGGCAGCCACACATTGATGTTTCTTTCTTTCTCTTCTTCTTTCCCTGCTATCCCTTTAAAAATAAGTAACTAAAAATCTTTTAGAAAAGCAGCCCATGAAGAAATTGAAACAATTCAATACTCCTTGACATAAATACATATGTATATCTTTTGTAGTGGCATTGAAGGGTGTAGGATGTATTATGCTCATTGAACTAAGATAGAGAAAGAAAAAGACCACATGGATTTATTTATAAGTATAATATAATGAGCAAACTAGACAAACAAAATACAAACAGAATCATGAAACTAAATAGAGTCTGACAGATGTCAGGAAAGCTTTGAAAGTTCTTCAAAAATAATGAAAAAAGAAAGAAAAATCTTCATAGACAAAGAGAAAAGTATGCCAATCAAAGAAGGGATGGTGTTCAATAGGAAAAAAATAAGTATTGATAGAAAAAGACTTGACTTTGAATAATGAAAATGCCATCATAGACCAATAGTATGTAATAATATAGTACATTTGAAAACTTCATTGATGTATCATGCTAGATCATCTGTATAAATTCAATACACAATAAATAAAACTCTGTCAAATGTTTATCTAGTTCTTGTTCTGGAATTCAAATACTGAAACTTGAGGTAAAATAGCTTTTCTCAAGAATACATTGTATTTCAAAAAGAAAAAAAAACCTGAACTCTTGACAATAAGTGTCATTGACAGTAAACTGAAGTCAAAACTCTCCAAGGAAAATCTCTGTAATTCTACCACCTTTGGGTAAAAGAGGCATTTTCCTTGAATCTCACACTGAGCTTCTCAGGCTAATCCCTTCTGATCAGCCAACACCACCCCCATGTGAGAGGAGCACACATCCTCTCAGAATCCCAGGTATTGTGGATTTGTGGAGGTCATGCAGTCCCCTGGGAGTTTATTCCTCCTTTGGGAAATAGAAACATGCATTTATATTTCTAAAGTGTGTATCGAGACTGTTCACTTATGTGCCATTTGGACATAGATATTTGTATTATAGTGGTTCACTGTACAATATTTGGGCATGTGTGCTTATCAACAAACTAGGACTCTTCCTCTGTCCAGTATAGATGACACACTGAATCTACTTTCTGGAGGGATCAGGTAGTGAGAATAATACAAAGTGTGAAGGAAAGAACTTTTCCTTGTTCACTTTCCTACAGAGTATGAAGTTTTCACCTTCCCTGGAATCTTCTATTTCCTTTTCAGAGAAGATAGAGAACAAAATCTGAAACACACAGTTCCAGAACAATACACAGCTAGAGGCATTCTGTTGCACCAATGCATCCATTGGTGCCTTGCAGAGACATGCTCTTTTAGGTCCGGTCTCATGGCAAAAACATGCTCCTTTACCTCAGGGTCAAACACATCAGCCCCAAATTACCCTTCTTCGGTCCCAAGCAGCAAGGGCATTGTCCCCAATGGGTTATAGGTCACCTTTCCAAGGTCTTACAGATACAGCATTCTAATCAGAAACAATGCCGTACATAAAACATATTCCCATAATACCAGAAAAAAGAGCAGCTGAGGTTACCTTTCTTCTAGGTTTAAGACTTTCACATCCTTTATACATATTCCTACACATCCAGATATAACCATTATTCACTTTTAATCATTGTTCATTTCCCACACTGGGGAGGGCTATATTGAAACTCAGTCTGAGGCAGCTAAAAATCCCTAGCACTACAGGTACCTTCCACTAAAAGTCCCTAGATTCACAGGTTCATCTTGCAGTTTTCTAAAGCTTAGACCTTGCAAACAACATATAAATCAGATTATCACCCTGGACCTCAGTTAAAGACCTTCAGAACCAGTGCCATTCCTATTAGAACCAGTTACACAGAAAACCTGACTGATGCAGTGCCCATACAGCAGCAGCATACAGCTCATAAACTGAAGAGAATCCTTAGCCCACCACCTGGCCCAGTTCCAAGAGGGCAGCACCCATGTACCTGGGGTCATCCAAGATGGTGGCACCCATGCATCAACCATCCTCCCTGGTGGGGCACTCACGTGGCTCATCCTCCACTTTACCCAAAGTGGCAGTGCAACCACATGGCATGTTGTCCAGTCTCTGACACAGATGCATGCTCAGCTTACAGAGCCTAGGGTTTGCTTCCTCCCCAACCTGAATGCAGGTTCCCTTAGTGCCACCTGTGCTCACCAAAACTGTAAGTGAACAGACAGGGGCAACCTGGAAGCAGCATACTAACCAAACCATTATCCACAGCTCCATTATTCCCAAAACAGTACCCAGAAACCAGTTTTTAACCAAGCCATTTTCAAATCTCTGCCTACTCCCCATTTTGTTTCCTTTTCATTTTTCTGGGCATGATTAGGTGACCAATGCCCTCAGGAGGAGTGCAGAGATATTCTCCAGACTGGGAAAAATTGCAAAGTCTCACTCTCTCGCATCTGAGGGGGTCAATCTGCCACAAGCAATTAATATCCCAGATGAGCCCCCCCAAAACTGTTACAGAATATAGTGGCCACAGAGGCCATGATTCCTTATGTCCACCACCTATGGAAAGATGTCTCTCAAAGCCAGAAATTTGTGAAAAGAAAAGGAAATATTTATTTATTATTATACAGAGTTAAAGTAGCAACCTAACATCTTCATTAAAATATCAAAGTCCTTCAGGATACCCACAGATACCCACAGTGCTTCCTATCTCCCTGTGCCCTAATTCATAATATCGTAACTCAGGAAAAGATGCAAACATCCGGGATCCAGACTCCTGACACCGTCAGCTGTGTCATCATGCAGGCAGGATCTCTAATTAATCCAAAGCCATGTGGCACCTCCCCATGGCCTACTGGCAAGAGTCCTTTCCCCTTTCTTCCAGGTAATATCTCTCTTGCTTCTCAGGCCACACAGGCAAAGGGAGCACCACAAAACCACGTGGTCCTCTTCTACCAGAGTTGCAGGGAAGGACTCCCCAATCTGGCAAAATCTCATGGCTCTCCCTGGCAAATTTGTGAGCAGGTCTCCACTCTGCCAAAGCCACGTGGCTCTCCCTTGTCACCTAAGCTGCAGGGCTCTGTACTATGGTGACACCACATGGAATCTCTCACAATGGCTGCCGTGTCTCAGTTTAAATCCTCTTGCCAATCCTCTTCTGTACTCCCACTTCTGGCTCCCCCTACAATCACTTATACCTCCCAGCATTCCCATATTATTCCAAGTTTACTAGGCTGCCATCATGAGCCTGGGGAGGTGTGTCCCCATGTTCTGGAGCCAATCTTCTCCAAGCTCCCACATAGGTGTCATAACTTGTGGTTCCTGTCCCCCAGTTATATCTTGGGAGGGAGTCCCTTCCATCCCCCTGGCTCAGAGTATGGCCACAGCTATTTAGCGCATCCAAGCCACCAGCCAAAGGCTATAGATATGTTAAATGATGATGCTATGGATTAGCTGCAAAGCTATGGCTATACAAAACAGCTCTGTATGTCCCTGCTCCATGTGTCTCTTCCCCCAACTCATACCTGTGGGTAAAGGGGTGAGGACATCTTATATGTCCCTCTAATATTTCCTGGACACCTTGAGTTCTGGGCCCCACTCCAAATCACTATTTTGGGGCACCATCTCTTTTGGCTGTACCCTGTATCATTATTTATTATTATTCATTTTTAAAGGCTTAGGGATCAATTTAATAAGCTTCACACTTCCCTATTGTTTACAGGCATACATATTTTCATAGAAAAATTATACTGTAAATGGCTATAGGAACAGTAATTCTATCATTTTTTTCTACTGTGTTATAAGTACAGTTTTTTGACTCCCTTCCATGCCTCACCAACACCCAAGCCCTCCCCACCTCCTTCCCATGTTTCCAGAGTACTTTACAAATGAGAATACATTCAACTAGTCCTCCACTTTAGGTTTTCATCCCTCATTAGGGGCAGTTTCACGTTTGAATATGAAATTCTCTTCCTCATCAGTGCTTCATATCTCCTGATGGTGTAGCAGTTAAGATCAAGTAGAGTAAAAAAATACCCTGATAACAGTAAATGGAGTGTTCTCAACAGGGTGCTCTCAGCAGTCTTTGTACAACTAACTCTGAGGAGTTCACTTCATAAATTCTGGCCATAAGTTGTCTGTTTGGCACAGATCAGTGATGGCAAATGTGTGGGTGGAGGGCAGCAGGGCTAGGCCAACTGCTTCAGTGGGAAAAAAAGAGGAGATCCTACCTCCAGAATGTCTCAGACTAAGTACAGGGTTATGCCAGTCCCTTTTCATGTACACTTATATGCTCTTTGTAAAGGCATGTTCTGTAGACACATGAAGAGTTTATTATGGATACAAAAACAATTAATTATGTACATGGTCTTGTGACCCATCTTTTGGGTCATCATTTGGAAATGCATCCAGATGTACAGAAAGCTATGAGGATACCATCTCTAACATATAGAAAAGAGACTTCAATGATGTCTAAGGTGACTGACACTTTGACTAAAATTAAAGCTCAGGATTGTGTCCACTTGTTGCACTGTGTTATGCCAAATGAATCACAACATGTCAGGTGGTAGCAGGTGTATCATATGCATTCTTACAAGAGGAATTAACCCAAATTCATCCCAAATATTTGATTTGTCCTAGAGCTTCATTGCCACTTTCAGAGATCCCTAATTTGGCTCCACATATATGAAAAGAAATAGGACTCGTAGGATGACATTTCAGAATACATGACAGGTTGCTTTCAATGTGCATTTCCAGACTCAGAATGTCAACAAGCCTGTGAAGTAATACACTGATGGCTTTCTAAGTGTGAGTAGAAATACATGGACCTGCACAGCTACAGCAGGTCCAATTGTATCTTCTGGAGAAATACAACTGACCTGTCATGGCTGGTGTTATACTAGATTAATTTATTATCTTCTTTTCATATAAACAAATTAAAGCCCATGTTGATGAGGGTTTATTGCCTTCACACAATCTGGAATTGAGCAGTGTCAGTTTTTTTCAGATGGTGCCCAATGATCACATAGCAAAACTTTGGGTTAGGATATGTTGAATGGTATTGAATACCATATAGGTGAATAGATTGCTAGTCATTTAAGTGGATCCACATGGAAACTCAGAACCATAGACAATATGGGACACTTTTGATGGACCCTGTATATGAGAACCCTTCTTAGGGACAAGCTATTGTCATTTTCACACTCAGTGAACCAGGGATGGATCCACTGTATGCAACATCTTCATGAACCACCAAAGAGTTGGCATCTTAGGCTCACCCCAATGAGCTCGCAATATTTCAGAATACATGTGAAGGGACAGATGGACACAAGATTGAAAAGGATGAGTTTTAAATGCATGATTTGAGCTTAGTGGGTCCAGTTATGATAGTCAAGGAAATTTATACATGTATTAATAGTTTGTCATACAAGAATTGTGTCAAAGTCCACTGCAAACCCAGAGATTTCTAAGCTGTTCTTGTTTCCTTGCTTTGTCTACAGTCCTGGAAATTGCCTAGCAACAAAATCATTGTTAACAGCATGAGGAATTCTTGTTTGTCATGAAAAATCTACTAGGTTTCTTATTCAGAACTTAGAGAGGATATCTATTGTTTGGTGCTAATAGTACTATCAGAAATCTTGTGTGGCTAGGGGTTGACAACAATTATTGAGGAAATAAAGGGCAGTGAACCCCATAGAGATAAATATGTTTTGCTGAAAAAATTTTCATATGACAGATACACCTACCAGCTTTGCTCTTGCTTTAACACAAGATTTGTATTTCAGCATACTAAAGCTTTGCTGTCACTATGGACTTGCACCCTTTACACAAACTCAACTTCACATAGGTGCAAATAAGGATGCCTTTCTCATTTTAAATCTCACATTTTGGTAACTCTTCAGCATGTCCACTAGAGCCTAAAGAATCTTCTTATTGATGGATAATATTTCTAGTGTTAAGGTTTTATTTTCCCTTGTGTTTTTTTAAGAAATGTTTTTTAATGATGTCTGGTTCTATAGAAAGCGGTATGAGAATAATTTTTCTAGGATCATTGCAGTTACTGCATAATGTCCCTGTGTGAAAAGGCTGCAGAATTTTCTGGTACCCACTATTCAGGTTGAAAACTCAGAGACTCCTGTAGCACCATTGTATGCAAAATGCAGAGCCTTGCAAAGTCAGAACTGTGGTGCCAGAGTGCTGCTTCTATGTAAGGATGTACCTTTCTTCCCCCTGAGTGTCAGAAGAGAAACTGTAAATTAAAAGCTTCTTTAAATGTTGCTCCAATTGAGAAGTGTTTCAAAAGTTTATCATCTCACTGCATAGCCTGTGTGTCTTGGACAGAATTCTTGACCATGCCATTTCCTAAAGAAACCCCAAAATAAGAACAATGAAGAAAAAGGAATGTTGCTTCTAAAAATTAGTGAAGCGTACAGGAAAAATAGAAGGGAGAAAAATGATAAAATATGTTAAGAACCATTATTTCTTTGGTTTCTTTTGTTTAACAGAAATGACAAAAGGATCTGCAACTTGTGCCAAAAACATCTAAGTTGCCACTTCTGCTCTGATATGTACCTTGAGTGCTGTCTTTCCTCAATCATATGTGAAATAAAGACAGAAGGACACATGTATCAGAAACAATAAGAATCCAGCTCTATATTCATTACCCCATGATGCCAGACATTGGGAAATATATCAAAACTCTTTTCTAGAGATGGTTCTATATACAGCTTTTACATGGTCTTTTGCAATTGGTAGCAAAATACAGCAATTGTGATCAACTAGCTACAAATGGATTCATCATTGGTTCATTAGAATGACAGCCACTCAAACTGTGCACTTTCTCTTGATTGCCTAGTTCTTCCATCATAATTGTAGTTTAAATGATATCTCCTTTATTTATCCT
Source organism: Anoura caudifer (assembly GCA_004027475.1). NCBI lineage: Eukaryota > Metazoa > Chordata > Mammalia > Chiroptera > Phyllostomidae > Anoura > Anoura caudifer. The sequence continues at coordinate 16,891 of PVKU01012595.1, forward strand.
TTGGCACATAATTTAAGGTACTTTTTCTGCTCTATCTTGAATATTTTACTTCAATATGCAGGCAACTATCCAAACATTTTCTCTGACTGCTGATGTCTGTCACCCAAATGCAAAAAATTAACTACTGTGGCACAGAATCTCTTTCTAATTCAGAAATTTTATAAAGTTTCTACTCTAGGTTTATCTTATTTCCCCAAAGCATATCACACATAGTGGAAGTTGCACTCACATTCAGTGGAGTACCCATAAAGAACATATAGATTAAAAAATTTCCCTCTATATTCGAGGCTGAAAGAGAAGAGATCTTGATCCTGTCAATGTTGCACTTTGTAAATATGGAGAACACAAATAACCATGACAATTGATCACCTTCCAAATGAAGCATTGCTGAGGTTTTGGATCCCAATGAGAGACTTCAGAGAAACAGCCTCAATACAAGTATAAATCAACTTCATAATCATTCTCTCTCGTTCCACATATTTATTTATTTATTTATTTATTTATTTATTTATTTATTTATTTATAATTTAAAACAAACTGTTTCCAACCTGGGAGCATTTTCCCAACACAAACACAAAATATGGCCAAAAAGTGAGGTGATGAGTTTAATGGAAGGGACAATATGGAGCCCTTATTTCAGGGCAGTGTCTATGCTGAACTGAGGAAGAGTCTTAGTTTGTTGATAAGAACATGGCAAAACATTGCACAATGCACCACTACAATGCAGACTACTATGTCCAAGTGCCACATAAGAGATCATTATCAAGACACACTTGAGAAATGGAAATGCATGTTTCTATTTCCCAAATAAGGAAATAAACCCTTAGGGTACTGGAAGACCTCCATCAGTCCACAATACCTGGGTTTCTCAGACAATTTGTGCTCCTCTGACTTAGGGGTGGCTGTGGATGATCAGAAGTTATTAGCCTGACAAGCACAGTGTGGGATTTAAGGGAAATGCCTGCTCTTCACAAATGTGGCAGAATTGTAGGAATTGACCTTGGAAAGTTCTAGCTTCAATTCACTGATGATGACACTTATATTCAAGAGTTCAAGGGTTTTTTTTTTTTTTTTGAAAGACAATGTAATTTTGGGGATAGCCATTTTGCCTCAGGGTTTGGTGTTTGAATTCCAGAACAAGAACAAGAGAAACATATGGAGCAGTTTTTACTTATTGTGTATTGAATTAATGGAGCTGATATGATATAAAAAACAATTCATGTTTCAAGTGCACCATTTTATTACCCATTATTAGTTTACATTATTGTGTTTTCATTATCCAAAGTCATCTTTTTTGTCAATACTTACTTTTCCCTATTCTAGCCCTTCTGTTCTTTGATCATCATAAAATTTCCTTGTCTATGAGCATTTTTCTTTCTATTTTATCATTATTTCTGAAGAGCTTTCAAACACATCTGCTGTGACATCTGTCAGTCTCTATTTAGTTTCTATTGCTCTGGATTTTGTCTGATTACCTATTTCACTCAGTATATTATACTTGTAAGTGATTATATATGCTCCTTTTTATTTCTGTGTCTTATTTCAATTAGCATAATAATTCCTATATCCATCTATGCCACTACAAAATATATCTTCTCTTCTATGGTCAGGAGTACTGAATTGTGTAAATTTCTTCTTGCACAGTTTTTAAAAAGATTTGTTGTTACTTAATTTTAGAGAGGGAACAGGGAAAAGAAAGGATAAAGAGAGAAAGATCAATGTGTGGCTGCTTCTCATGAGGCCTGCATCATGGTAATTAACATACACATGTATTGTGATTGGAAATCAAACTGGCAAGACTTTGGTCCACAGGGTGGTGTTCAATCCACTTAGCCTGACCAGCCAGGGCCTCATGCACAATATAGAGAATGTAAATTACTGCAGCAACCATAGAAATTTCTAGGTGGTTTCTTCAAAATGTTAAAAATTAAATTTCTTATAGATCCAGCATTTCTACTTGTGGAATTGTATCTGAAAAAACTCAAAACGCTAATTGGAAAATATATGCACCCCTGATTCAGATAGATCTGATTAAGAGAACTCAGATCATTGGGGAAGTAAAGAGGGGCTATAGGAAGAGTTGGCTTAGAAAATGAAGGGCCATCTAGGATGAGATGTTCCAATAAGCTGAGAGCTTCTGGAACCAGTGAGAAAAAAAGGGCACTGGTTCTCTCTTACTGGGTGGTTCGGGGTTTTGCTGAACTCCCTGGCTCCTGAGTTGGAGATCTCTGTGTTGTGCTTTCAGCCTGTTCTTTCAGAAGGAGGACTAGATGATTGTGCTGCAACTGCCTGAATTTCCCATGGATCACATTTTCTGTGGTTGGAACACTGTGCAAAGCCTAGATTCAGACTGTGATGACAGAGACTGGTAGTTTTTTTTGTTTTTATTTTTTATTTTGGTGTTGTGCAGGGAACAGCCTCTAAGGCAGAAGCCTGCCATTCTTACAGACCTGTGTAGTTTTTGTATATTATGTTGCTTTTACTTTGTAAGCTAACCTTATAGAAACAAGACAAGTACTGAAACTAACAGGGAAGGGTTGAGAAGATGGCAGTGAGTTAGGTGTGAGAAGAGGCCAGTTCTTCCTGTTTCCAGCTGGAACATGTAGACAATCTTCTGAGGAATAGACTGAACAGCCAATGGAATGTCAGCTCATGTGAAGTTTGGAGGACAAACATTTAGAGGACATTGTAAAACACTGTGAGTAGATTGCACTGGCACAGAAAGGTCCCTGAGTTTTTGTGGGGACACAAGCTGCAGTTGCATCTGGCCTGGCATCTGCCACAGGATAAAGGCAGGAAAGTTTGATCACGGGCTTCCTCCCATACCAGAGAAGTGAGAGATGGCCAGCTCCAGGAGGAACCTAGATGCTGGAAGTCACTGGGGGGGGGGGGAATATAGATGAAGTGGGAGAAACAGGGGAGGATTTCACATATTCTTGGACTGTGGATGCCCAAACTAGACAAACTGAGGTGCTAGGTAACACCTGGAGAAGGTGGGAGTTGGGTCATTTTGGACCCTGACTCAGATAGTCTCTGCACTGATTGGAATGTTGGGCTTTGTGAAGAGCTGTTCACTTGTTGAGAATGATGGGCAGCTGCTTTGTAAGGAACTGTCAAGCACTGGCTGACTTGCCATGATGGTGATTTAAGCTGCAGAAGCCCAGAGACTGAGTGGCTAAGTGGGATTGCACCTGCATGACTGAGACTGAGTGGATGAGTGAAATGGCATGCCCGAGATTGACTCATGCTTTGTGCCCACAGACTGAGTGGCTGGTTTGAGCACGGTAGCTCTTGAAGGACCAGGGCCCGTGGCTAGGAAAGTGGGGACCCAGACCTGGTCCCCATCCTCTCAAACGGTAGGAAGGGAGAAAGGCAAAACCCAGTTCCCCTTATCCTGTGACATCTAAGAAGACCAGCAGAAATCTCTGAACAGGTTTAAAGTCAACAGGAGGCTATTATTAATTTTTCTTTGTTCTTTCAACCTCTCTCTTTTTTTTCCTTTTTTGTCTTTGTCCCAGTGAGACAACGAGACCTGAAGTTATAAAGGTTCCAGAACAGATCGAAAGGGGGAACACAAGACTAAATCCTAAAACTGAAAAACGGAGGCAAATGTCACTCTGCTGTCTCATAGAGCTGGTATTTTATCATGTGTATTATTATTATTATTTTCCATTGTTTTACCGCTTTTATTGCATTAGTGTTTTTTTACTTCCCTTCATGATGTTTAGTTTTCCACATTTTATTTCTCTGTTTAATTGCATTGTTTCACGTTTTTTTTCTTATTTTCTCTTTCCTGTATTTTAATCGTCCCTCTTTAAGTTCACCCATGTTCTAATAACAAACAATTCTTGTTGGGGTACTTTCTATTCTGGGTATCCAAATCACATATTTCTTGTCATATTATTGTTATTCCAGTACTATTGTAAATAATTGTTGTTCCCTACAATTGCACATATTACACAGCAACCCTCCACGATCTTATCCCACTTTACTACAATCCTGAGCATTATTACTTTTCTAGTTAACTCTATTCTTTATCACAGTATGCCTACTTTCTATCCTTTGCTGTCAGTATAACTCATCATCTAACTTTGCAAAACTGCTCTGTTTCAGGATTCACCTGATAATCCTCCTCCCCTCTAACAAGAGTCTTATCTCTCACCTTTTACAAGAAGTGGCTAGTTGAATGAAATATCACACTTAAAGCTATACATATGCAAATAATCTCCTCTCTATTCTCTACATGATGGTACTTTAAATCCCATAAAATACTCTCCTCCTGTCTTAATCCATTTTGCCTAACCCTGCCACTGATCACATACAAGAAGAGGTGGGAGCTGCAAAGACCAGTATACTTGCTGGAGGACAAAGACCACCAACAAAGGAACCACCAAAAGGTAAACACCCAAGTACACAAGAGAACCCACACAAACAGATGAGAGGGTAAACCTAGAGCATCCAGACAAGCAGATCAAAGTCACCGCACAGCAAACCCCATGGAATGCCTACCACAGAAGCTCACCTTACAAACACAGCTTGCAAATGGAAACATCAGGAATCACAGAAACAAACAAAAAAGAGTCACCTAACATGGGAGACAAAAGAAGAACATGCAATGAAAAGGAATAGAAGACTCCCCAATAATATAGCTATACAAAATGTGGGTAACCAAACTATCAGACATAAAATCTAAAATAATATTTATACAGATGTTCAAGGAATTCACAGACAACTACAAGAAACTGAGTGAGAACTACATCAGCATGTAAAACATAATCAAAATATAAATAAAATCCAGGAAGAAATAAAGAATAAAATGTTGGAAATTAAAAACTCTCTAGAAGAAATTACAAGCAGATTGGATGAAGCAGAGAATTGAATAAGCGAGCTGGAGAACAAGGTACAAAAACACACCCAGAAGGAGCAAGAAAGAGAAAAGAGATTCAGAAAGAGTGAAGAGGTGGTGAATGAAGCTGCTAAACAACATGAAGCATAATAATAGCCCTACAATAGGAATACCAGCAGGAGAAGAAAAATAGCAAGTGATAGAAAACCTGTTTGAAAAAATAATAATGGGAAGCTTCCATAATTTGATGAGGGGAAAAGCCACACAAATCTAGGAAACACAGAGAGTCCCAATCAAGAAGAACCCAATAAGGCCCACTTCAACACACATCATACATAAAATGGCAAAATTCCAAGACAAAGACAGAATCTTACAGCAAGGGAGAAACAGGAAGTAACATACAAGGGATCCAGGATAAGACTAGGAGCTGACTTCTCAATGGAAACACTCCAAACCAGAAGAGAATGGCAAGAAATGTTCTAAGTAATGAAAACCAATGGCCTTCACCAAGACTAGTTTACCCAGGAAGGCTCTCAATGAAAATGGAAGGCCAAATGAGGAGCTTCCCAGACAAAAGAAGTCTCAAAGAATACAACTCTAAGAAATCACATTTGCAAGATGCTAAATGCACTGCTTTAGGAAAAGGAAGAAAAGAAACAGAAAGAAAAACCCAGGTATGAAATACTGGCAATAAACAAGTACCTATCAAACAAACTTAACCATAAATGGAGTAAACGCTCCAATCAAAAGACACAAAATAGCGGAATGGATAAGAAATTACCACCCATAAATTTGCTGCCTACAAGTGACCTTCCTCAGAACAAAAAACCTACACAGACTGGATATGAAGAGCTGGAAACAGATATTCCAAGCAAATGGAGAGGAAAAAAGAAGCCAGGGTAGCAATACTCATATCAGACTTCAAGAAGAGGGCCATATTTTCATTTTTTGCATGTAGCTGTAGGGAATTTCAGGGGAAAAGGGAAGGATTTGCAGGAACATATATAAAGGACACATGGACAAAAACTAGGGGAGTCAGAAATGGGAGGGATGTGAGGAGGGTTGTGCGGTGGGTGTGGATGGGAGTTAAAGACAGTAAACTGTACATGGACAACAATTAAAATGAAATTAAAAAATAAAATGTATATTTAAAAAAAGGAAAAGGGCCATAAAAACAGACCGAGAAGGTCCCTTTATAATTCTCAGGAAAAGAATCCATTGAGGAGACATAAACATTGTAATGTATATGCACCCATCTTAGGAGCACCCAAATACATCAATAAAATTTTGGAGGATTTCCAGAAAGATGTTAACAGAAACACAATTATATTAGGGCATTTCAACACCCTACTGTCAAAATGGATAGATCTTCCAGATAAAATGTCAACAAAGATATTTTGACATTGATTTTGCCATAGATCAAAGGAACTTAACTGATACATATAGAGCCTTTTATCCCAAAGAAGCAAAATATACATTTTTTCAAATGCACATGGAACATTGTCAAAGATAGACTTCATGACAAAACACGAAATGAACCTAAATAAGTACAAGAAATTTGAAATCATATCAAGTATTTTCTCTGACCACAAGGGGATAACTCTAGAAATCAACCTCAAGGACAAAATTGAAAAACACTCAAAGTCATGGAGATTTAATAGCACGCTATTAAGCAATGAATGGGTCAAGAGTGAGATCAAGTAAGAAATGAAAGTCTCTGGAAACAAAAGAAAATGAATGCACAGCAAGTCAAAACTTACTGGACACAGTGAAGGCAGTCCTGAGAGAGAAGTTCAGAGTGATATAGGCCTACCTTTCAAAGACAGAAACATTTCAAATAAAGAATCTCACCATACATCTCCAAGAATGTAAAGACAAACAATAAATACAGCCCAGAGCAAGTAGAAGGAAGGAAATAACCTAAATCAGTGCAGAATTAAACAACATAGAGACTAAAGGAACAAATCTAAGCATCAATAAATCCAAGGGCTGGTTCTTGGAAAATATAAACAAAATTGACAAGCCTTAAACAGGATCATCAAGAAAAAAATGAGAGAGAACCCAAATAAACACAATCAGAAATGAAAGAGGAGAAATTACAACTGATACCACAGAACTACAAAGAATTGTGAGAAATTAATACAAAGGACTATATGCCAAGAAATTTAAAAACTTAGGTGAAATGGACAAATTTCTAGAAAAATATGATCTCCCAGAACTAATGAAGAAGCAGAAAGACTGAACAGACCAGTAACAGCAGATGATATTGAAGCAGTAATAAAATAAAAAAAATTCCCAACACAAAAAAGGCTTGTTCCAGACAGTTTCACAGGAGAACATAACAAAGCCCTTCAGAAAGAGATGACCCCTATCCCTCAAAGACTATTCCAAAATACTAAGAAGACAGAAGACTCCAAAACTCTTTTTATGAAGGAGCATCATCCTAATCCCAAAAGCAGATAAAGAAACAACAAACAAAGAAAACTTCAGGCTAATACCACTGATGAACATAGATGCTAAAATCCTCAATGAATTATTGACAAACCACATCCAGCAATACATTAAAAAGATCATACTCCATGACCAAGTGAGATTCACCCAGGGGTGTAAAGCTGGTAGATATCTCCAAATAAATAAATGTAATACATCACACAAACAAAAGCAAAGACAAAAAAATCACATGATCATATCAATAGAGGTAGAAAAAGCATTTTATAAGGTAGAGCACCCATTTATGATAAAAAAAACACTCAGGACAGTGGAAATAGGGGTGCATTCCTGAATATAGTAAAGGCCATACATGAGGGACCTAGATACAACATCATACCCAATGGATAAAAACTAAAATCTTTCCCCCTAAGATCAGGAAAAAGAAAAGGTTGTCAACTTTCACCACTTTGATTCAATATAGTATTGGAAGTCCTAGAGACAGCAGATAGACAAGAAAAGGATATGAAAGGCATACAAATTGGAAAAGAGGAAACTAAACTGTCATTGTTTGCAGATGGCATGATAGTGTACATAGACAATCCAATAGGCTCCCCAAAAATCTCAAGCTAATAAATGAATTTGGCAAAACAGTGGGGTACACATTCAATATTCAGAAGTCAAGACCATTATTGTATACTAACAATGAAATAATCACAAACAGAAATTAGAAAAAAAAATTCCCATTTTGTATAGCAAGAAGGAAAATGAAATAAATGGGAACAAACCTATTCAAGGAGGTAAAACACTCATTCCCAGAAAACTACACTACACTCAACAAAGAAATGAAGGAAGACACAAACAATGGAAGTATACACTGTATTCATGGATCAAAAGAATTAACATCATTAAAATGTCCATACTACACAAAGAGAGTTATAGATTCAACACAATAAGTATTAAGGTACTAATGATATATTTCAAAGATATAGAACAGACACTTCACAAATTCATATGAAACCAAATCTAACCCAAATTGCTGCAGCAATTTTGAGAAAGAAGAGCAAAGTAGGAGGGTTCACAATACCTCTTGTGAAAGAGAATTACAACACCACTCTAATCAAAACAGCCTGGAAATGGCATAAGAAAGGACATATAGACAAATGGAACAGAATAGAGAGTCCAGAAATAAACCTAAGAATTCATGGTCAGTTAATGTTCAACAAAGATGGCAGCAGTATAAAATGGAGTAAGAATAGCCTCTTTAACAAATAGTGTAGGGACAGCTGGACTGCTGCATGAAAAAAAAAATGAAACTTGATCACCAACTTCAACAATACACACAAAAAATTCAATGTGGATAAAGATTTAAACATGAGTTTGGACACCATAAAGGACCTACAGGGTAACATAGACAGGAAGATATCAGTTATTTCACAGAGCAATATTTCCACTTATATGTCTCCTAGACTGAGGGCAACAAAGGAAAGAAAATACAGTGGGATCTCATGAAAAGAAAAAGCTTCTGCATGGCTAAAGAGAACAGCATGAAAACGAAAAGAGACCAACCATATGGGAAAACCATATTTTTCCCATAATACCATAGAGGAGGGTTTGAACTCCAAAATATATAGAGAAGTCAACGATTCCATTCCAGTAAGACAAACAAGCCAATTAAAAAATGGGCAAAAGACTTAAACAGACACTTCTTCAAGGAGGACATGCTGCGGGGTCAGAGACATCTGAAAAAATGCTTAGCGTCACTAACCATCAGAGTGATGCAAATTAAAACCACAAAGACATACCACTTCACATTGTTTAGAATGGCCACCATAAACACAGCAACAAACAAGTGTTGGAGTGGATGTGGAGAAAATGGAACTCTAGTGCACTGTTGGTGGTAATGCAGACTGGTGCTGCCCCTGTGAAAATGGTATAGAATTTCCTCGGAAAAATTAAAAATGGAACTACCTTTTGACCTGGCAATTCCACTGCTGGGATTATATCTTAAGACACTGAAACACCCATTCAAGAGAACCCATTCATCCCAAAGTTTGTAGCAGCTCAATTCACAAAGCCAAGTGCTGGAAGCAAATTACATGCCCATCAGTAAATGAATGGGTCAAAAAAAAAATAGTACATTTACATGACAGAATACTACACAGCAGAAAGAAATAAGGAGCTCCTACCCTTTGCAAAAGTGCAGGGTACAATTGGAGGGAATAATGCAAAGAGAGATAAGCCAGACAGAAAGACAAACACCGTATGATCTCACCTATAAGTGGAACCTAATCAACAAAACCAACAAACAAGCCAAACATAACCAGAGACATTGAAATTAAGAACAATGAGACAGTAACCAGAGCGTGGGTTGTGTGATGGGATAATGGGAGGCAAAAGAAGGAAGGTTCTTAAGGAACATATATAAAGGACACATGGACAAAAAAAGAAGAGGGTAGGACCCAGGATTGGAGGTGAACATCATTGGGCTGAGGGACATGGTGGAGGGAAAAAGGAGACAACTGTACTTGAACAACAATAAAAAAAAAGAAAAAGGAGAGAAAAAAAAAGAAATTCTGGGTAGAATTATCATGTCCTCTACAAATGCTGAGAGTTTATTTTCTTTTTTATTTAGATGCATTTTATTTATTTTTCTTTTTTGATTGCTATGTCTAAATATTCCATTATTATTTGTAAAAATAGTAATGAGAGTAGACACTCTTGACATGCTTTTGATCTTTAAAAATACTTTCATTATTTTGCAATTGAGTATTATGTGAGCTGAGAGGCTGTCATATATAGCATATATCAAGCTATTTCCTTCTATTAGTAGTCTTTGAAATATTTTTATCAGTAATGCATATTTTGTTCCTCAAAGGCTTTTCCTGTATTTCTCAAATAATCATATGATTCTTATTTTTGGTTTTCAATGTTATGGAATATTGATTTTTTTCCAGGATGTTTAGTCATTCTAGCTTCAGTGGTAAAATTCACTTGATCAGGGTGCATAATCCTGTAAAAATATTATTAAATCTGGTTTCCTACTGTTATTTAGAGAATATTGGCCTGGGAATTTTTAAAAATTATATAGGCCTATAAATCTCTCTGGGGACTTTTCATTCACAGGGTGGTGTTCAACCCACTGAGCCATATTAGCCAGGGCTCCATTAACCATATTTTCTAACCACAATTGTAAGAAACCAGAGATCAAGTATAGGTAAGAAAACAAAAACAAATAATACAGTTGGAATTTATTCAAAGTACTACCAAATACTCAATAAATCAATAATTAAAACCAACATGCCTGGCTGGTGTGGCTCAGTGGATTTAGCGCCAGCCTGTGAATCAAAATTTTGCTGGTTTGATTCCCAATCAGAGCACATCTCTGGGTGGCAGGCCATGTCCACAAATCAGGGCACATGGGAGGCAATCACCGATTGATGTTTCTCTCCCTCTCTTTCTCATCACTTCCCCCAGTCTAAAAAAAAATGAATAAAGTCTTTTAAAAATTAAAAGAATCAGAAAATGCACAACTACACTGAGACAAATAAAAATGCAAGTATGGTATCAGAAAATCAACATTTATGAAAAGCTCTAAGAAGAGGACACTATAACTATACAGTTCTAGCTAAAGAGCAGAAAATTGTCAATAAAATTATTGAAGTTTCTAAATACATTAACAACTTACTTTTTGGTAACAAACCAAAAAGTAAGTTGAATTCAAAAAACAAAACACACAAAGATTAGTGCTACAATAAGGAAAAAAGAGAAAGACTGTAAAGACTAATAAAACTAATGGATACATCTTTTAAATGCTAAATAAATTGAAAAGCCTCTAATAAAAACCATCATGTAGTAAAGAGACAGAACAAAAATAAATACAACCCCCCAAAAAGAAACAACCAACACTACAAAAACACAACTTTTAAAGAATACCATCAACTATTGTATACAACAAATTTGACCATCTAATACAATTAAAATATTTTAAATCATCCCTGTAAAGGCTAACTTATGACAAATCACATTATTTGAACAAAATAATTACTATCAATACAGTTGAACCAGTAATTAAAACACCCAAAAAGAAAAGCTTACAGGTCAATTCTAACAAATATTTTTAATATGAAGTACACATGCTTCTCAACTAATCCATAAATTGATGAAGTTCACTTACAAGTTTATTTTATGATACCAGCATTACTCTGATAGCCAAACTAAGGCAAAACACTGCAAAAAAAAAAAAAAAGACAAGAGAGGGGGAGCTTTACAGGCCTATATTCTTGATTAATGTACACATTGAGATTTTCAACAAAATTACACCAAACCAAATAGAATGATATATTAAAACAATTATATGTCCTGATCAAGTGTGAATTATACCAGGGATGTAAGAATGGCTTCAATATCTGGGAAACAGTTGACATCATTCATCACATCAAAAAAAATCATATGAATATTCAAGAGATACAGAAAAAGAAATAGAATGCTATATGCATTACTTATAAAAATATTTTCAAGAACACTTAGAGAAGAAAAATATCTCCGCTTGACAAAGAGTATATATGTCAAAATCAAAACTAAGTGTATACTCAATTATGAAATAAAAAGTTTTCTTTAAAATGAAAAACATAGAGAATGTTCAATTTCATTGCAATCATTTGAAAGATATTGGAATAATTACACTATCAGAGGGGAAAAATAAATAAAATACATCTAAATAGAAAAGAATAAAAACTGTCACCATTTGCAGGTCATATGATACTCTATATAGAATCTCTTAAAGAATTCAAGAAAGTTGGATTAATAAAGTAATTCAGTAAAAAACAAAATGCAAACTGTACAGAAACCTGTCACATTCATATACAATCATAAATACAGGAAGAACAGGTAAATAAAATAATCACATTGACATTTGCATGAAAAATAAATAAATGCATCTGAATTGACATCAACAAAGAGGTTTAAGATCTGTACTCTCAAGATAAAAGAACATTGAAGAAATGGAAAATAACACCAAAGTATGGAAAGACAAACCATTCCTATATATTGGAAAGATTAAATTGTTATAATTATGATATCACCCAAAGTAATTTATTTGGTTCAACTGAAGTCTTATCAAAGAACTATGCACATTCTTCTCAGAAGTGAAAATTTTAAAAAGTGTATGGAAAACTAAATACCTTAAAGAATCAAATACATTTAGAGAAGAAACAGAAAAGTTAGGGGTATCACTCTCCGAGTTCTCCCACAGTACTATAAATGTACAATAATGAAAACAGAAATGTATGGGCACAAAACAGACACTTAATACATGGCAACACTAGAGAGTGCCCAGGGCTAAACCCTCTTACATGAACAACAAATGTATGACAGGGAAGGTAAAGATATAAACTGCTGAGTTAACAGACTTTTCAGCAGCTCATCCTGGCTACACAAAATATACATAGTCAGCAAAAACTGGGTACTCTCTCATATCATATTGAAAAATGAGCTTAAACTGATACCAGCCTTGTGAACCTCTTCTACATTTTCAATTGATGCCAGCCCTGCTTCTCTCTTACCCACATCTGCTTGCCTTCCAATAGAAATTAGCACACCATCGTTCCCTGCTTCACAGATAGTTCAAGATCCACCCACCATTTTTGCCTCCTAACTGACTCCATTCCTGCCTATATCCCCTACTTTTCAACTAAAGTCAAGCATGCTTGTCTCCTTGTGTTTTAACTTGGGCCAGTTGTAGGGTAAAATGAGGCAGACTGGTATCCTTACCCAGATATCTAGACAACTAAGGGAAGCAGTTTCCCATAAACTTGAGGACAGTCCTAAAAAGTATTGTTCTCATAGCCTTGAGACTTTGGTGTCTTAAACTGTTTCTATAGCCTTGAGTGGGCTTGCATGCATAGCATGAAGCACTGTTGTGTAATTTTTTTGGCACCTTGCTGGCTTTTTCTATAAGCTAGTATTTCACAATGTAAGGGTTCCCTCAGGGTTCCAAATTGTGTTATGAGAGATATAGAGTGAGTGTTTCACAGTGGATGCCACCCTGGGTTACCACACAAAGTGGACAGGTGACATGCAGTGGGACAGACAGTTGGCAGCATGTTGCTTTGCCCACCCTTGAATAATGAATGGTATGTCAGGCAACCCAAAAGCTCCATGAATATTACTTCCATCTGCCAGAATCTAATGAACCTGTCTGGCCTTGAATGGTCACAACACACCAGATGTATCATATATAGTTGAATGAGTGAATTTCATCCAAACTAGTAGCAGTTACATCAGTGGGTATTATACACATGTACTGCCCTGATAGATCTTTTATCTGGCCACAAATTTCAATGATCAAAACTGGATGGAAACCATCTCAAACTCCTTCAAATTTGCAGTCTACCTCTTTTTTGAACTCACAGGGCTCACAAGCCAGTGACAAAGAAGGCAGAAAGTTTTTCATGGGTGAGTGAAAATTTATTCAGGTGGAAATTCAAAGCAGATCCAGCAAGCTCACTGCAAGTCCGAGTAATAGACAATTACTTGCCATGGCTCAGTCAATTGATCCTACCAAAACAATACAAGGTTTGTTTTCTAATACTCACTTTTTATAGAAGCAAACAGAACCTCAGAGACATAAGGGATATTCCTAGGACACAACCTGGTGTTGGGAAGAGTCATGTGGTACCAAGGATGTGGCCAATACTCACATAGTAAAAATGAGGTCTAGCATATGTTGTACTGAACCAAATACCAGACAAATGAAGGAGTGGGTCATCATTTTGAAAATGTTTTGACGGGGTAGGCTGCTACCATGGCCATTATGCAAATACTCTGTGTTATGCATTCTACAGAATCCTCAATGTGACAATATGATGTCACCTTCATATTTACCTAAAGAAATAAAGGACACAATGTGAACATCACCAAAAACCACTAAAAGAATGACAATGTGGAGCTGCTGCAGGAACTCAGAGTTCTTCAGGGATACATGTATCAAGACATAGTGCCCTGACTGAAACAATTTCTGACCTTTAAATGTGCTATCATGAGATAGATAATTGATCAAGAGGAATTATATGATCATTCTTTTCAAGGCATTTTTTTAGCTTAGGAACAAGAGACCTCCCTTATTTCTAAGTTTGATTAGTTTGTATAAAGTGCATTTTCCCAGTGACTGCACAAAGAAATACCGACATACAGGAATGGGAATACACAGACTTAAATTTGTTATGAGTTCTCAAGTTACTTCATGCCAGTACTGAGAGTCACCAAAAGTGTGGTAATAGCACATTACCCCAGAGCTACTGCACCTTGGACTCCCCTGATGCAAAAGGACAACTTCTGGAGGATTTAATGCCTCCGTCATTCAACAACAGTGTACAGCAAACACACATGAAAGGAATCCACTGGATTCTTTTAAAAAGACAGTGATTTTTTTATTTAACCAAGATTTGAAGCCTTTTTTTGTAGAAATTTGAGACTTAGAAAAGAGACAAATACTTGGAGATTCAAGGGAGAAATACAGCCCTTTCCAGGGACAATATCTCATAAAGTCCACATCGCTGATAAATGGCTGATATCTGACACAAAATATTGTTAAAATAGTGCACATCAATGACAAATGTGATAGCATTGGACAACTTGACACCATGAGAACTGAGTGTGAAACAATTATAAATTTCAAGTGAGGCTTGATTCATAAACAACCACCATCAGAGAGTGTTGGTGGCAGTATAACAGGGATAAAATTTCTGGTTAGAATTTGGCTACAGCTATAAAACACTTGAATGTATTGCATACACATATCTTTCTACCTGCAGCCTCATTTCTGTGTAAGTCTCTTTAGTCAAGCTGTGACATGCATTAAGAGCTCAAATGTGTTTTCCAAATTCACCATTGGTAGTGTAGAGGCCCATTACCTCACAGTGTGCTTGTATTTGGATTGATAGTATTTAGGGGAGTAATGGTAAGTGAATTAATTTGGGGGGACCTAATCAAATAAAAGTGGAGCTTTTACCTAATCATCAGGATGAGAGAAGCATAGAGAAAACACCTCGGAACAAGAAGTTTAAATACTCACTTGCAAGACAGAGAAAGGGTCCTCAGAAGAAAACAATCCAGCCCACAACCTGATACCAAAATTTGAGTTTGCAGAAGTGTAAGTTAAAAAGTATGTTGTTTACACCCACCAACATAGCTCTACATTCTGACAGCAGAAGCAAACTAATATTTCTTATCGGGAGACAATTTAGATATTTTTGGCAGAACTGCAAACATGACAACTGAATGTAATCAAGTCATGCTGTAGTGGCATTGTTAGAATGTAACCCTATGAAAAATGTTCTCCCTTGTGGGAATTCATGAAAAGAAGTGAGGTTGCAGCTTCTGACCTTGGGAGTCTGGGTTTGTTATGAAACAAATTGCACAAAACCTGCTGTATAAGGAAACTGTCTATGTGGGATGGAGAATGTAGCCCAGCTGTATTGAAAAGCCCAATAGGCGCGTGGCAGCACACAGGATGCCAAACACACAGATGGGTCAGCCCATGGAAAATCAGGCCTGGATTATACCTAGGTTGCTTTGTCATTTGCTCTTGCTAAAACTCCCTCAGCCTGAGTTGAGGCAGCAAATACTTACTACATATCTTTAACATAACTTCCTGAAGTCTGTGCTAGTTCTCCCAAGGAGTGAACTGTAACCAGACCAATTACTCTTATCTTTCCCTTGAAGTTGCAACATACTTTCCTTGTTAATCTATAAGAAGTAATCAGTAACATCCTTCCCATTGCTATCTGTAAAAGTAATTACCTGAAGCAAACCTAAGGATAATGAATGGAAACCTTCTTTGTTAGATGCTATTGGAAAGTCAATAAAAACCTGTCAAGGCAAATGTCGGTGTGCTCTCTCCTTTAGTGAGTAGCTCTGTCTATCCTTTTCTTCCACAGGAATCTGTAGTCCATGTAAACTTATGTCATCTCATCCACAACACCACAGATACTGCCTGTTGGTGTCTGCATCACTGCTGCAATAACTTAATCACATCTACAAGTTTGTATACAAATGATGCAATTAAGTGTGATAATCAATATGTGTCTTAGAAGGACAGAAAAGACAATGGAGCTGACTGCTACACAAACACTTTAAGAAGAGAGTTCCACAAAAACTGTGGCAAAATGCGAGATGATTATAGCATGCTGTGTAATTGAACAACATACCACTTTCTCTAATACTCCCCAAAATATGTGAGGACTGCCTTTCTACATTTTCATTTAGCAGCTGGTGGTGAAGAGAATGGAGGCTCAGATTCCATTGGGAGTGGGACAATGTGACAGCTTATGTGAGACTCTGGGGGTGTACCATTAACTACATAGACTGGAGTCTGGGACATGGGCTGGCCCGTATCATCTTAAGGTTTGGGCCATACAGGACTTCTATGCCCAGAATCACTTTTGACAGTTTTGGACTGTTGTTGTTTTGGTGTACCTGCCCCTGTCTGAGATTAAAGTACATTTGTACCTGTCTAAATGCTCCACCATGAGTTTCTGTGTGGAGCTTTCTAAAGATGTTGTGTGGTATTCAATCATGTAACTACAGGGGCCTGTCTTGGCATTGGCACAGAATGGACCAGCACCAGAATTTGTTAAATTTTATTCTGATCAGGTACAGAGGAAAAACTACATAAACATCCAAACTTAAAACAAGTCAAAGGACACAGCAGTAGCTCAGGATTATACAAATGTAGATTAATGTGTTCTCCAGCACTCCCTTCTTATTCTGCAAGCCATGACCTGAAGTACACAACTGACAGAACTAGCAGGAATCCAATACCTAACAAACTGCTTCTGATAAGAAAGGCCACCCTCTTCTCCTGATATTTTCCCCACAATTCAACAGAAAAAAAATGGCAATGGCTGCAATGCTGCCCACGTGGAATCACAGTAATGACCTAAATTTCCTGAGAGTACCCACAGGTGTATGAACAAGGTTGTTAGAGGGTAAGCCAGGTTCACTCTTTATAGTGAGGGAAACAGTTTTATTATGGCCTTTCCAAAAAGACACATGCATAGAAACTATTGAGACAACTGGCAAACATTTTGTTCTCTCTACTGTCTTCAGTAATGTAAACTTGCTAATGACCTTTCTCCAGAAT
>PVKU01012596.1:0-34304 GCA_004027475.1 Anoura caudifer
CAGCTTTGCTGGATAGAGCAATCTTGGATGTAGGCCTTTGATTTTCATGACTTGGAATACCTCTTTCCAGCCTCTTCTTGCCTGTAAGGTCTCTTTTGAGAAATCCGCTGACAGTCTGATTGGAACTCCTTTGTAGGTGACTGTCCCCTTGTCCCTTGCTGCTTCTAGAATTCTCTCCTTCATTTGAATCTTGGGTAATATAATTATAATGTGCCTTGGTTTGTTCCTCCTCGGGTCCAACTTCTTTGGGACTCTCTGAGCTTCCTGGAAGACTATTTCCTTTGCCAGATTGGGGAAGTTCTCCTTTATTATTTGTTCAAATAAGTTTTCCACTGGTTGCTCTTCTTCTTCCCCTTCTGGTACCCCTATAATTCGGATGTTGGGACGTTTAAAAATGTCCTGGAGGTTCCTAAGCCTCTCCTCATTTTTTTGAATTCTTGTTTCTTCCTCGTTTTTTGTTTGGTTGTTTCTTTCTTCCTTCTGGTCCACTCCATTGATTTGAGTCCCAGTTTTCCTCCCATCTCTGTCGGTTCCCCATGCATCTTTCTTCATTTCACTTATTGTAGCCTTCATTTTTTCATCTAATTTGTGAGCAAAATCAACCAATTCTGTAAGCATCCTGATTACCAGGGTTTTGAATTGTGCATCTGATAGGTTGGCAATTTCTTCATTGCTTAGATAAATTGGCTCTGGGGCTTTGATTTGTTCTCTGGTTTGAGCCATTTTCATTTCTGGGTTTTTTTTGTTTATTTGTTTTTTTTTGTTTTGTCTAGTCGCAGCTGTTATGTGGTGAGGGATGGAGCCTCAGGTATTCCCCAGGGCGGGACAGCCCAGTTCCTGGGTAGTGACGCTGTATGTGGGGGCGGGGTCTGAGAGGAGATAATGGCGGTTGCTTTACTCACTCTCAGATTCCAGTTCCTTTCACCGCTTCCCCTTTGCCTGGATTATCTCTGTGTGAATGTGGGACCACCCGGTCAGCCAGCCGCCTTGTGCGGCCTCACTGGTTCTGCACCATTGCCACCCTGTGCCCAGGGTCTGCTAGTCACTGCCTGTGCACCTGGGGGCTGCCAGCCGCTGCTGCCTGCATGCCCGTGCACACCTCCGCTTTTTCCTGCCGTGACTCCGCCCCTCTTACCGGTCTGGATGAATCGTTGTTGGACTTCCAAACAGTCTGATTTTCTGAGTTCTGGTTGTTTTCTTGTTTCTAAATCTTTGTTGTCCTTAATTTTGGTTGTGGGAAAAGGCACAGTGCATCTTGGCCAGAAGGGAGATGTAGACTTATTTCTATCTGCAGTGGACAGATGGGGCTCTGCGGGTGGAGCCCCTCCACAAGCCCACATTTATTTTATCATTTAAGAATAGAATAGCAATAAGCATAGATGTCTGAATTCTAGCAGTGCTTTTAAAAGTATAATGTAAAAATATATCTAGGGTTTATTGTAAAGTAAGAATCATGTTATTGGGCCTAGAAATATTGTAATCATAAATCCTAAAATAAAAATAAAGTCACTATATATAAAAATAAATGTGTAATTTTAATGGCTGAGTTTTCCTGAAGAAAGTATAAAAATTTGATGGTATTTGCAATCAGAAAATTAACATTGAAGTTAAATTAGATTGAGAAAAATAATAAAACCATTCAATTCTTTTATAAGTATGCTGAAATGAAAGAGCACAGAGACATCTATCCCACTGTCCCTAAATGACTTATAATCAGTACATTAGAAATCCCTCTTATACATATACAACACCAGGGACAGCTTCTGGTTTCTGAATCCTAGAAGGGTGATGACTTAGACAAGAGCCAAGGTACAAATGAATGGATGTTAATTCTTTTGCCTACACAGTGACAATCTTAACCTGTCCCAAAGAAATATTTTACATTCAATTTAGATAGGCACATAGGTAGCTGGTGGACACTTTGGCTATCTTTTGGAAGTGAGAAACTTTGTTATAATATTTCCAAACTCTGAAGGGAAGACTGGTGCAGCATAGTTTTTTAAAAGGTACTTTTTTCTTTAATGAAACCATTTAGTTACAAAAACAAAATGCCTTTATTTTTTGTTCTTCTAATATGTAAAAAAAACATAATTGAAACACTGTATCTGTTCTTCCATTTATCAGGCCATAAAAGCACACTTCAGATATATCATTTGACCTGGCTGAGGAATAAGATTTTGAATGATGATCCAGAAAGTAAAAGAAGACAAGATGAAACACTAAAGACAGAAGGAGCCTGCAAAGCCATTGATAAGTTAGCAGGTTGTGAACACTTCAGTGTTTTTAAGTTCCATTTCATATTTACTATAGGTATATAAACGTTGCTTCCCTTTACTTAGTGAAATACATTGTTATGAAATACAGAAAAAGGAAAAAAGTTGCAACTTCATATAAAAAACTGAGTGAATTTCACCATGACATATTCCAGGTCTTTTATGCCGTAATTGTTGCTGTTAGTGAGAAAATATTGAATGACTGAAATAGCTATTGAAATTAAATTTGGTTTTCTTTCTCATTTTTCTTCCCTTCACAGTTACTTTAATTAGTCTAGATAAACATATCATTTTCCTGTCTCTGTATAACTTCAACTATGTAATAACATGGAAGGGGATTTATATGACATTTACTTTCCTTGAAACAGCAATAAAATAAAATCCCATAATACTTTGTTTTATTTTTAATCAGCAAATATCCCTTACTACTGATCAGTTAACCTTACAATGAATCAAAATGGAAATTATCCTATGTCTGCTGACTCTTGCTCCCACTGTTGAAATTCATTAATATAATTGCTAAATATTTCCTGTCTGATTAGAGTGTTTTCATATCCCCTGCCTCCTAACAACCATCCACTGTGAAATGGAGTAACGACTCCAGGTTCTTAGAATCCTGCTCTCATCTGTCATTAATTTGGAAGCAATTACCCCATTCTGTTCTGTTTCTGAAACAAATCTCTACTCTCAGCCTTTATTTTCACTTTTCCTCTTCACTAATTGCCCCTTCAGGCAGAATTAGTGGCATAGGTAAGAGATAGCTGTAATCACATAATATTGTATGAGTTGAATCAAGGTATTTCTATCTTTACTGACCATTTCTGTTCTGCGTGTAAAGAGGTTCTCCCAGAATAAATTTTCACATGTGGGTACATATGTATACATACAACATTGAAGAGAGAAATGAGTTCCTAAATTAAGTATCAAATAAATACATTACTTTTTTCTAGTTTTATGTATCTCTACTTTCATTCAAATCATATTATGTAAATTTGGCAGCCAGAGGTGAATGATATCTCCAGATGTTAACCCAAGAGTTTATATAGCATAAGTGCTTCCTCCCAACCTATAAATATTTCAGTTCAGTGAGAGAGAGTTTAAGAGTTAACCAATCATCTTGCAAATCTGTGCTCTTAGTAGGTGGAAGGGCTAGGTAAGTAGTTTTACTCATTCCAACCCATCCCTGCTCCTATAATAAACTAAAACATTTGTCCTACTGACAGATGGAACAGTTTAATTCTTTTGCTTTTTCAAGGATTATTAATCATGCTTCTTTGACCATCTTGGGGACAGTGCAAATGAAAAAGAATGAGTAAGCTGGGAGAGGGGGAGAGAGAGACTGACTTTATATATTAGTTTCAGATGATGTCTGACTAGAGAGGACAAAAGTAATGTCAGTGCCAAGTAAGAGGAATTTTAGCCCAAAGTATAAATCTAGCAAGTAGTGCAATATATCCCATAAGAGCCAAAAGGTCTAGCTGAGAATAAGCATACATTTTTCTTTATCTGTTGCTTAAAAAATGTATTGAAATAATGTACATACCATAAAATGCACCCACTTACAGGATTACAGTTCATCCTGTCTGGGTGGCTTAGTTGTTTAGAACATCATCCCATATATCCACAGGTTGTGGGTTCGATCCTGGGTCAGACCACATACTTAGGTTTGGTCTCCAGTCAGGGCACATGCAAGAGGCAACTGACTGATGTTTTTCTCTCATATTGATCTCTCTCTCTCTCTCTCTCTCTCTGTCCCTCCCTTCCTTCCTCATGGCCTTCCTCTCTCTAAAAAAATCAAATATACCTTTGGGAAAGTATTAAAAGTTTTTAAAAAGTATATATCACATTATTTTTAGTATGTTTATAAAGCTATGTAACCATAACCATGATCTCATTTTCATCACCCCCTGAAAAAAAGCTCATAGCCATTAATTATCATTCCACATTCAATCCCTCTTGCATCTACATTATTTTCCTCACAGTCCTAGATAATGGTAACTACTGGCCCTTGGCACCAATTCAATGCCAACAGGAATCCCCAATTTGGGATGCAGTTAAAAAGGAAACTTGATTCAATGCAAACAGCTCAATTGTGGTATAGCATGGCTAACACAGTTGTGGTACAGCTCAATAATGCTACAGCTCAATTATGAAGCAACGCAGCTGTGAAACAACATGGCTGTGAGACCCTGGAGCAAGGCATCCCTGGGGCAATGTAGCCCTTGGGATAGGTTCCTGTCAAACTAGACAGATATGCTCTGCTCTGGTCTGCTCCAGTTGTTCTGATCTGGTCTTTTGTATTTCAGATCCAGCAGTGGAAATGCAGTCTTTAGTCTTTAAAAGAAAGGGAAAGTGTATTCTTCAAGGGAAAGGGAAGCTGATTTACATAGACAGAAGTCCGTACACCTGGTTCCTGATTTGTCCATACTCATGCAAATTAAGACTCAAAATCCTAGCAGTTTGACTGGTCCAAAAGACACTCTTGATTGCTCAAACGGAGCGATTCTACTTGGTTAGTGAAAATGCTGATAGGGATATAGCTGCATGGCTCCAAATAGACAGGAAAAGCTTTAGTCTTATTGGTTGAAATACAATTCCAGGGACTCCCTTATAAGGACTGGCTTAGATGTCAGGAACACAGGGCAGACAGGCAGTTTAGTGTAGGTTTGTCCCTGAAGTACAGTTTGTGTGAGAGGCCTTTGTTTACAAATAACTGCTAGGCTCTGCTTTTCAATTTGAGCCCAGTTAGCCATCAGGAACTGTTCTTGGTAGGTATCTGTATTTCTCAGGTAGACATTAACCACTGATCTACCTTCTTTAGCTACAAATTTGTCTCTTCTGGATAATATATTTAAATGAAATCATGTATTATGTGGTCTTTTTGTGAAAGACTTCTATCACTTACATTTTCCAAGTTCATCCATTCTGTAGCCTGTGCAACATCTATCAGTACTTCCTTTTGTATTTTTAAACAGTATTGCACATTATAGACATATCATCCTCTTTTTTTTTCTATTTTATATATAGCCATTGTTTATACATTTGCACTTTCCACTTTTTGACTATTTTGAATAATTCTGGTATAAACATTTTCATACTTGTTTTTATACATAGGAATGCATGTTTTCCTTTTTTTTTTTTCTTGGATAGTACTTCCAGTTTTTCAAAATGGCTGTACCATTTTATATTGCCATAAGTATGAAGGTTACATTTTCTTTCCATCCTTGTAAACACTTTGCAGTCTGTCTTATGATTCTGTCATTCATGTGTGTGTAATGTTGCATCATTGTAGTTTTGATTTGTGTTTCCCTGATGACCAATATTATTGAGCATCTTTTCAAGTGTTCTAAGAGTTTTCTTGTCATTTTTATATCTTCCTGGGGTTGATTGTCTTTTTGTTGTTGAGATGTAAGCAATCTTTTTATATTCTGTATATAGACTCTTATCAGGTATATGACTTGCAAAGATTTCTTCCCATTGTGTAGGTTGTCTTTTTTAAACATTCTTGATAATGTCCTTTAATGCACAGAAATTTCAATTTTGATGAAATTCAACTTACTTATTTTTTTCTTTTGTTACTTATGTGATGGGTGTCAAATGTAAAAATCCATTGCCATGAAGATTTATTCTTATATTGACTTCTAAGAGCTTTATGATTTTACCTCTTACAGTTATGTCTTTGATTTATTAGTTAATTTTTATATACATGGTGGGGCAAAAGTAGGTTTACAGTTGTGAGTATGCGAAACACAGAATTTATTGTTCTATTATTACTTCTTAGTTATTGTACTATTTTCCATACAAACAACTATAAACCTACATTGACCCCACCCTCCATGATGTAAGATAAGGGATCTAACTTTATTATTTTGTATGTGAATATTCACTTTTCCCAGTACCATTTATTCAAAAGACTATTCCTTTCCTATTGAATGATGTTGACATTATTAAACCTAGATGTCTGGGTTTATTTGTAGATTCCCAATAACAGTCCATTAATCTATACACCTATTTTTTATTTTAATTGTTGTTCAAGTACAGTTTTCTGTCTTGTACTCCCATTCCAGACCACCCCCAGTCCTCCTCACATCCCTCCCATTGCCACCCCCACCCCAGTTTTTCTCCATGTGTTCTTTATATTTCTTCCTACAAACCCTTCCTCTTTTCCCCTGAAATTCCCTTCTCTCTACCCTCTGGTCACTGTCAGCCTGTTCTCAATTTCAGGGACTTTGGTTATATTTTGCTTGTTTGTTTGTTGTGTTGATTAGGTTCCTGTTAAAGGTGAGATCATATGGTATTTGTCTTTCACCAACCTTATTTTCCTTGGCATAATGCTTACCAGTTCCATCCATGCTCTTGTGCAGGATAGGAGCTCCTTCTTCTTTCTGCTGCATAGAATTCCATTGTGTAAATGTACCATAGTTTTTTGATCCATTCATTTACTGATGGGCACCTAGGTTACTTGGCTATTGTAAATTGTGCTGCTATGAACATTGAGGTGCATAGGTTCTTTTGGATTGGTGTTTCAGGATTTGTAGGATATAATCCTAGCAGTGGGATTGCTGGGTCAAAAGGTAGGTCCATTTTTAGTTTTCATAGAAAATTCCATCCTTCTTTCCATAGTGGTTGTACCAGTCTGGAATCCCACCAGCAGTGCACTAGGGTCCCCTTTTCTCCACAGCCTTCCAACATTTGTTGTTTGTTGCTTTGTTTATGATGGTCATTCTGACTGGTGTGAAGTGGTATCTCATTGTGGTTTTAATTTGCATCTCTTTGATAGCTAGCAATAGTGAGAATCTTTTCATGTGTTTCTGGATCCTCTGTATATCCTCCTTGGAGAAGTGCCTGTTCAAGTCCTTTGCCCATTTTTTAATTGGGTTGTTTGTCTTCTTAGAGTGGAGTTGTGTAAGTTCTTTATATATTTTGGAGATTAAACCCTTCTCTGAGGTATCATTGGTAATTATGTTTTCCATACGGTTGGTTCTCTTTTTATTTTAATACAGTTTTCTTTAGCTGTGCAGAAGCTTTTTATTTTGATGAGATCCCATTTGTTTATTCTTTCCTTTATGTCCCTTGCTCTGGGGACACATCAGTAAAAATGTTGCTGCGTGAAATATCTGAGATTTTCTTGCCTATGTCTTGTCTAGGACTTTAGTGGTGTCACAGCTTATGTTTAAATCTTTTATCCACCTTGAATTTATTTTTGTATATGGTGTAAGTTTGTGCTTGAGTTTGAATTTTTGCATGTAGCTGTCCAGTTCTCCCAACACCACTTGTTGAAGAGGCTATATTTACTCCATTTTATGATGCTGCCCCCTTTGTCGAATATTAATTGACCATAGATACTTCGGTTTATTTCTGGGCTTTCTGTTCTGTTCCAGTGGTCCACGTGCCTGTATTTATTACAATACCAAGCTGTTCTGATTACAGTGGCCTTGTAATACTGTTTGATATCAGGTATTGTGATCCCTCCTACTTTGCTCTTTTTTCTCAAAGTTGCAGCAGCTCTTCAGGGTCATTTATGGTTCCATATAAATTTTTTCAGTGTTTGCTCTATGTCTGTGAAATATGCCATTGGTACTTTTAGGTATTGCATTGAATCTGTCAGTTGCTTTGGGTAGTATGGACATTTTGATGATGTTAATTCTTCCAATCCAAGAACATGGTATAAGTTTCCATTTGTTTGTGTTTTCTTTGATTTCTTTTTTCAGTGTTGTGTAGGTTTCTGAGTACAGGTCTTTTACCTTCTTGGTTAGGATGATTACTAAGTATTTCTTTTCTTTTTTTCTTTTTTTTTGCTACATCAATGGGATTTTTTTTCTTGATTTCTGCTTCTGCAGTTTCATTGTTGGCATTCAAAAAATGCCATTGATTTCTGGATATTGACTTTGTATACTGCTCTTTTGCCAAATTCAATAATTAGGTCAAGCAGTTTTTTTGGTGGAGTCTATAGGATGTTCTATGTACAGTATCATGTCATTTGCATTCAGCGACAGTTTTGTTTCCTCCTTTCCAATTAGGGTGCCTTTTATTTCCTTTTCTTGTGTGATCACTGTGGCTAAAACTTCCAATACTATACCGAATAGAAGTAGTGAAAGTGGACAACCTTGTCCTGCTCCTGATCTTAATGTAAAAGATTTTAGTTTTTGCCTGTTGAGTATGATGTTGGCTATAGGTCTCTCATATATGGCCTTTATTATGTTGCGGAATGCTCCCTCTATTCCTACTTTGCTAAGTGTTTTTTTTTTAATCATAAATGGGTGCTGTACCTTATCAAATGATTTTCCACACCTATTGGTGTGATCATGTGATTTTTGTCTTTGCTTTTGTTTGCATAGTGTATTACATTTACTGATTTGTGAAGGTTGAACCATCCTTGCATCCCTGGGATGAATCCCACTTGGTCATGGTGTATGATCTTTTTAATGTGTTGTTGGATGCAGTTTGCCAATATTTTGTTGAGGATTTTAGGGTCTATGTTCATCAGCAATATTGGCCTGAAGTTTTGTATCTTTGTTGTGTCTTTGTCTGGTTTTGAGGCTAGGATAATGCTGGCTTCATAAAAAGAGTTTGGGAGTCTTCCATGATTTTGGATTTTTTGGAATAGTCTGTGAAGGATAGGGGTTAGCTCTTCCTTAAATTCTTTGTAGAATTCTCCTGTGTAACCATCTGGTCCAGGGCTTTTGTGTGTCAGGAGTTTCTTGATTACTGCTTCAATTTCATCTGCTGTTATTGGTCTGTTCAGGCTTTCTGTTTCTTCTGCACTGAGTTTCAGAAGATTATATTTTTCTAGGAATGTTTCCATTTCACTTAGGTTTTCAAATATTTTGGCATACAGTTCTTCATAGTAATTTCTTACAATCCTTTGTATTTCTGTGATCTCAGTTTTAATCTCCCCTCTTTCATTTCTGATTATGTTTTTTGGGGTCCTCTCTTTTTTTTTTTTTCCTTGATGAGCCTACTTAAAGGTTTTTCAATTTTGTATCTGTTTTCAAAGAACCAGCTCCTGGATTCATTGATCCTTAGAATTGTGCTTTCAGTCCCTGGGTCATTTAAGTCTGTTCTGATCTTGGTTATTTCCTTCCTTGTGCTTGCTCTGGGCTGTTTTTGTGGTTGTTCCTCAAGTTTTTTTAGGCATAGGTTTAGGCTGTTTGTTTGAAATTTTTCTATCTTTTTTAGATAGGCTGTATCGCTACGAACTTCCCTCTGAGGACTGCCTTTGCTGTGCCCCATAAGTTTTGGGTCATTGTGAGTTCATTTTAATTTGTTTCCAGAAACTTTTTGATTTCCTCCCTAATTTCATTCTTGACCCACTCATTGTTTAATAGCATGCTATTCAATCTCCATGATTTTGAGGACTTTGGGTTTTTGCCCTTGGAGTTGGTTTCTAGTTTCAGTCCCTTGTTGTCAGAGAAAATGCTTGGTATGATTTCAATTTTCTTGAATTGTTGAGGCTTGTTTTGTGTCCTATCATGTGATCTATCTTTGAAAATGTTCCATGTGCATTTGAAAAAAATGTGTATTTAGTTTCTTTGGGATGATGGGCTCTATATATATCAGTTAAGTCCATTCCATCTAGAGTATTGTTCCATGCCACGATATCTTTTTTGATATTTTGTTTGGAAGAACTATTGATTTTTGACAGTGGTATGTTTAAATCCTCTCCTGTAATGTGTTACTGTCAATATCTTTCTGGAAGTCCTCTAAGATTTTCTTTATGTATTTGGGTGCTCCTATGTTGGGTGCATATATATTTACAATGTTTATGTCTTCTTGGTGGATTCTTCCCTTGAGTATTATGCAGTGACCTTCTGGGTCTCACTTTATGGCCCTTTTTTTGAAGTCTGTTTTGTCTGATATGAGTATTGCTAGCCCGGCTTTCTTTTTTTCTGTTCATTTCCTTGGTAAATTTGTTTCCAGCAATTCACTTTCACTCTGTGTGTTTTGTCCTGAGGTGGGTCTCTTGTAAGCAGCATATGTGTGGGTCATGTTTTGTTATACAGTCAGCTCTTCTGTTTTTTGATTGGAGCTTTAATCCATTTACTTTTGAAGTTAATATTGATAGGTACTTATTCATTGCCATTTTTTGTACCCGTGTTCCTTTCTCTGTCTCTTTTCCTTCCTTTTCTTAAAGCAGTCCTTGTAGCATCTCTTGCAGAGTTGGTTTGGTGGAAGTGTATTCTTTTAGAATCCTTTTGTCTGGGAAGCTCTTTATTTGGCCTTCTATCTTGATTGAAAGCCTTGCTGGGTAAAGTAGTCTTGGTTGCAGGCCTCTGGTTCTCATTATTTGGAACATTTCTTGCCATTTTCTTCTGGTTTGTAGCATTTCCATTGGGAAGTCAGTTGCTAGCCTTATCGGGGCTCCCTTGTATGTTACTTCCTGTTTCTCCCTTGCTGCCTTTAAGATTCTCTCTTTGTCTTGGAATTTTGTCATTTTAATTACGATGTGTCTTGAAGTGGGCCTCTTTGGGTTCCTCTTGATTGGGACTCTCTGTGTTTCCTGGATTTGTGTGACTTTTTCTCTCATCAAATTAGGGAAGTTTTCCATCATTACTTTTTCAATTAGGTTTTCTGTCCCTAGCTCTTCTCCTTCTCCTTCTGCTATCCCTATTATATGGATATTATTATGTTTCAGATTGTCTTGCATTTTCCTTAATTCCTCTTCATTCTTTCTGAGCCTCTTTTTCTTTTCTGCTCTTTCTGGGTGTTTTTTCTATTTTGTCCTTCAGCTTGCTGATCCAGTCTTCTGCTTCATCGATCCTGCTTTTGATTCTTTCTACTGTGTTCTTCATTTCAGAAATTGTATTCTTCATTTCCTCTTACCCCTTGTTGATAGTTTCCTTTTTCATGTTGATATAATTTGCAGTATGTTCATTGTACTTTCCCTTAGTTTCTGGTAGTTCATTGTGAGCTCATTGAGCTTCCTGATAACCATTGCTTTCAACTAAATATCTGATAGTTGACCTGCCTCTATTTCATTTAACATTCTTTCTGAGTCTTCCTCCTTCCATTCATTTGTGTCTATACACCTATTTTTATGTCAATACTACACTGTTTTGATTAGTGTAGCTTCTTGTAAGTTTTGAAATTGGAATTACGAGTTCTCAAACTTTGTTTATTTTTTCCACATTATTTTGGTTATGTGGGGCCTCTTCTAATTCTGTGTAAATTTTAGAACTAGTATCTCATTTCTTTATAAAAGGTCATTGTTATCTCATGTAATCCATGACCAATATTCTGTACTTTGAAGTGTATGATTTATAATGCTCTTGATGGTTAATTGTTACAGTAAATTAAATTACACACTAATTTTGTTGACTTTAGGGGGGCATCAAATAGTATCAAAATAACTTTTCTAAAAGCATATAATCTATACTCTTACATTGTGGTTTTGACATTTTGAATAATAAATGAAGCCCTGGGTAGTGTGGCTCAGTGGATTGAGCACCAGCCTGTAAACCAAAGTGTCACTGGTTTGATTCCAAATCAGGTCACATGCCTGGGTTGTGGGCTAGGTCCCCAGTAAAGGGTGAGCAAAAGGCAACCACAGATTGATGTTTCTTTCCCTGTTTCCTCCCTCCTTTCCCTTCTGTCTAAATAAATAAACTGTTAAAATAATAATAATAATAAATATAATTACTTGAGTATGCTTATAAACTCTGTGGCATTGTTACTTCTTTGTTTTTTATCATTGTAGTCCAACATGCAGAAACAACATATATCACAATTGTTGTGAAATTATCAATTCACCTTTATGTGTGGGCACTAAATACCTTTGATGAAAGCACTGCTATAAAAGTGAGTGGTCTACTTTTCAGTTCATTAATTTTTTTGAAAAATTATATGTAGAGAAATGTTTTAAATTATACTAGCAGAAATATATATCATTTTTCTACAGTTAATTTGAATATACTATGTCAGTAATTATCATCTATTGATTTTTAGACAATTAACAAGCGCTATAACTAAGGAAAATATGAGGGGAATCCCTGACCCTTTTATAGAGGTCCTCCCCACCAACTCCTTACTTCCAGTTCCTGTAGTTCACATAAAGACTTTCTGTCTAGAGCCCTAACATAGGCTTTGAGTGCCATCCCAATGACTTGAATCTGATAAAGTCCCTGTTCAATCTTAGTGGGGGGGGGGTGGAGAGCAAAGAGAAGGTAAAGAATGGTGGAGCAATGGTAGAACATGGAAACCAATGGCAGAGGGATGAAGAAGCAGAAAAACTTTAATTAACAGGGCTACAATAGATGGGGGTGTGTAGGAAAAGTTGGGTCTTTATTCCTTCCAAGCTGAAATGCTAAGTACCTTTCTCTCTAGAACTATTTCAAGGAATAGTGTTTAGGTTCATTTGGATTACCAGTATTATTTCTATTTTTATATGGTTTAACTGAACTTCTGTGGATTAGCATCTTAAGGTAACGATGTGGTGACCCAAACAATTAAGTTGCTGATGAGTTTTTAATCTACATTAAAACTTGAGACTCTTTTTACCTGTATTGCCCTTTTCAAATGCTCTAGAATTCTATATAGAGGATTATTTTATACTTATTCCTTAGTAATGAGAACTGATTAGTGAACTAACAGCATTATACAGATTCTTAATCTAGGATGTACATTAAAATCATCTGGAGCATTTGTTAAATGTTTAGATCTCAGACCAACACCATGACAATTATTAGATCTAGAGTGGGTCCAAGGAATCTATTTACTTAGCAAATGTTCTAGGTAATATTGAACAAGTTGGTCCATTTAGAAAGTTTTTTACAATGCTAATAAAAAGACATCATGACAGACTTCCTCAAGATATGTATGAAATACTTTTGTATCTTAGGTCAGGATCTCTTTGCATGGTATCTTTTGTAGGCCCAAAATTCACATGTACACAATAAAGATAAGCTAATTTTTAAAACTGGCCTTCAATGCCTGTTTGCACAATAAATATATTCTTTTATCAATCATGTAGAATACTATAGAAACAGTGCAGGCCTTCCCTAACAAAAATCATATTCCTGATCCGATCTCCTTAAACTGGAGCTTATGTTAGCTGTTAGTATTTGGATGTGGGTTTGTTTTTTGAGTTTCTGCTGATTGGTCAGAGCTGCCTGATATGGAGCTGAAGAGCAAAGAAGGTAAGTACCATCAGTCTGTCTAGTCTGATACACAGTTCCTGGTCCAAGTCTTCACTCCAGTTCTTGAATCCCACCTCATGACTACAGTATGGTGATTCTTGTGATGCCCATTCCTCCATTGTCACTTGAACTTGGTAATGAATCTGGCTTGGCTCTTTGTTTCCTTGAACTAGGAGCCATAGGAGCCTAGAGTGTTTCCAGCTGTGGTAGGTTAACATGTATGGCCTTTTTCATTCCATACATACTATGCATTGATCACTCAACAGACTCCAAAGGGGACTACGTGTCCTATGAAGCGTATGTATAAATAATGGCAAAAATACAGCCAGCTAATCCAAAGAACCATTTTAAGAGACCACATGAGCTCCTTCATTTGCTGAAGCTCAAGGCAAGGAATTTAAAAACTGTAAACGGACTGCAGTCATACAAGGCTCTTATGATTATCAGAGATTTGACCTTCAAAGGGAAAGTCAATATTTAAGACCTAAATATAACTATGTTATTATTGTAGTACCTGAGCTAATAAAAGTTGCAATACACAGGTTGCCAAATACATTATGTAATTTGTGACAATCACCTGGGTTTTACAAACTTGTTAAGCAAAGGGCAGGGCAGTTTTTGCCTTAGAATTTCATTTTTGGCCTTTTGGCCATATTTGGTTTTATATCTACAAGTATGTCCAACACTTGGTCATAAACCAATAACAGTTGACTTGGCTATTGATTCTGAAAAAAGACTAAAGGTTTTCTTCAGCTCAGCAGATAGATATCACATCATTGATGCAGAATCTGAGGTTATGTCTTATGTGATCCTGCCAAATAAAGTAAGATCCCTGGAAATTATTGTTTATCACAATTGGTCAAAATTGTTAATTGAAAAATATATTTATTGCCGTGGCTGGTGTGGGTCAGTGGATTGAATTCCAGCCTGTGAACCAAAGGGTCGCCAGTTCGATTCCCAGTCAGGGCATATACCTGTGTTGCAGACCAGGTTTCCAGCTGGGGATACACAACAGGCAACTACACATTGATGTTTCCCTTCCTTTTTCTCTCCCCTCTCCTTTATCTAAAAATAAATAAATAAAATATTTAAAAAATATATATTTGTCAATATCTATCCTGGAACTGAGACCTAAAAGGTAAATGTGGAGTGCCAGAAAGTACTAATGGAAAAATAAAAGTTACTGGTGGTTTCATACTCCAGACAACTGAGTCTGTTCTGCAGACAAATAGTGTTTATCTGGTACAATGGTTTGTTTGTTTGTTTGATTTTAAATGAATAGACTTTACACTTAAAAATCATGACTTCTGTTGATAAACCAAAAGATCTGACAACATCAGGCCCACATTACTATCTAACCACTATCAACTGGAACTGATTTGTGCTTGCTTCCTTTTAGATGTTGTGTGTACTATATAGTCTTCATCCATTCATCTTCATATAGTTACAAAAGCTGGCACTGTAAGCCTATGAGTTTGCATCCTTTATTTTAGTTCTGTACCTCCTAATGCATCAATAAATTCTTTAAAAATACACCACCAGTATTGCAGCATTATATATATATATATATCCCTTCTTTACCTTATTGTAGTACTTTAAATATGATATATAGAAAATGATCATAAAATGTTCTATAATAGTATAAAATAGTGAGATATGAAGATCAATGATTCAACATTTAAAAATTTAATTCACCTCAACACTTAAGTAATTATAAATAATGAAAATATAACACATCTAAGAAATGGGTAGTTGCAAAAATACTGTACACATCCTTTTTATAAATTTCTAGAACACAATATAATATCCCTCCCACACACACCATACAAAATATAATTCTGCTGTGTCTAAACTTTGTTGGTGGAAATGATATTTGTCCTAATGAAAATTATGTTTAAAAGGAGGGGCTGTGCTAAATGAAACAGGGGCAAGTAAAGTATTACATATTCAGTTCAAAACAATGATAATAAGGAAGCTGAAGGAGCCCAGTGAGAATTACCAAAAAGTACAATGAAGCTACAAAGAATGTAATGAGAACTACATCAGCATGGAAAATGACATGTAAACTATCAAAAAGGGTAGGAGGAAATGAAGAACACAATTTCTGAATGAAGAACACAGCAGAAGGAATCAAAAGCAAGCTAGATAAAATAGGATTCACTCAGTGAGCTAAAGGGCCAGGTAGGCAAAAATTACCAGTAACATCTAGAAAAGGAAAAAAGACTCAAAAAGAACAGAAAGTGGATAAGGGTAATGCAAGATAGAATGAATTAAATAATATCTGCGTAAGAAGTATACCAGAAGGAGAGGAAGAGAAGCAAGAGATGGAAAACTTGTGCAAAATAAAAAATAGTGATAGAAAACTGCCCTGATTTAATGAAAGAAAAAGTCACAGAAGTTCAAAGACAAAGAGAGAATCTTAAAGGCAGCAAGGGAGAACCAGGAAGTAACAAAAAAGGAAGCTCTGATAAGGCTAGCAACGGACTTCTAAATAGAAACACAACAAGCAAGAAGGGAATGGCAAGAAATATTCCAAGTAATGAAAACAAAAGGCCTGCAGCCAAGACTACCCTATT
The DNA here is from genome assembly GCA_004027475.1 of Anoura caudifer. NCBI lineage: Eukaryota > Metazoa > Chordata > Mammalia > Chiroptera > Phyllostomidae > Anoura > Anoura caudifer. Next base: position 15,985 of record PVKU01012596.1, read on the forward strand.
CAGAAAGGCTCTCATTTAAAAACAAGGTGAAATAAAGAGTTTCCCAGACAAAAGAAGGCTAAAAGAATACACCTTCACCAAACCAGCATTGCAACATGTGCTAAAGGGACTGTTTGAAGAAGATGAAGGAAAAGAGTGAGAGAGGAAAAGAGGCAAAAAGGGGAAAATATGGCAATGAATAAGTACCTATCAATAATGACCTTAACTGTAAATGGGTTGAAACCTCCAATCTAAAGACATAGAGTAGTTGAATGGATAAGAAAATATGACCTGCACATATGCTGCCTACAAGAGACCTGCCTCAGAACAAAAGACATACACAGACTGAAAGTGAAGGTTGGAAAAAAATATTAAAAGCAAATGGCCAAAAAGTAAAAAAAAAAAAAAGACCTGGGTGGCAATACTCATATCAGACAAAATAGACTGCAAATCAAAGGCCATAAAAAGAGACACAGACACTTCATAAAACTCAAGGGAAGAATCCATCAAGAAGACATAAATATTGTAAACATATAGGCACCCAATATAGGAGCACCCAAATATAAAAGGAAAATCTTGCAGGACATCAAGAAAGATATAGAAACAACACACTGATACGAGGGGATTTTAACACCTCACTGTCAAAAATGCATGGACCTTCCAAATAAAATATCAATGAGGATATAGTGGCAATTAACAGCATACTAGATCAAATGGACTACACTGATATATATAAAACCTTTCATACCAAAGAAGCAAACTACACATTCTTTTCAAATGGAACATTTTCACAGACAGACCAAAAGACATGCCTCTATAATTTCAAGAAAATTGAAATCATGTCAAGCACTTTCTCAGAGCACAAGGGCTTGAAACTAGAAACTAACATCAAGGAAAAAATTCAAAAAATATTCAAATTAATGGAGATTGAACAGCAAGCTATTAAACAATAAATTGGTTAGTAATGAAATCAAGGGAGGAATCAAAAAGTTTCTGGAAATAAATGAAAATGAGCTCACAATACTGCAAAACTTATGGGACACAGTGAAGACAGTCCTGAGGGGGAAGTTCATAGCGGTACAGTCCTACCTAAGAAAACATAGAGACATTTCAAATAAACAACCTAACCCTATACCTACAAGAACTCAAGTAACAACAACAAAGACAGCCTAGAGCAAGTAGAAAGAAGGAAATAACCAAGATAAGAGCAGAATTAAATGATATAGAGGCTAGAAGCACAATTCTAAGGATCAATAAATACAGGAGCTGGCTCTTTGAAAAGATAAACATAATCCATAAGCCTTTAAGCTTTTCAGACTCATAAAGAAAAAAAGGGGAGAGGACCCAAATAAACACAATCAGAAATGAAAGAGGAGAGATTACAACTGATAGGACAGACATACAAAGGATTGTAAGAAATTACTATGAAGAACTGTATGCCAAGAAATTTGAAAACCTACGTGAAATGGACAAATTTCTAGAAAAATATAATCTTCCAAAAGTGAATGAAGCAGAAAGAGAAAGCCTGAACAGAACACAACAGCAGATGAAATTGAAGCAGTAATCAAAAAGCTTCCAACACACAAAAGCCCTGGACCAAAGAATTTCACAAGAGAATTTTATAAAACATTTAAGGAAGAGCTAAACCCCATTCTTCACAGATTATTCAAAAAATTCAAGAAGAAGGAAGACTCCCAAATTCTTTTTATGTAGCCAGCATCATCCTAATTCCAAAACTAGAAAAGGACATAACAAAGAAAGAAAAGTTCAGGCCAATATCACTAATGATCATAGATGCTAAAATCCTCCATAAAATATTGACAAACTGCATCCTCCAATAGATTAAAAAAATCATACACCATGATTGAGTGGGATTCATCCCATAGATATAAGGATGGTACAATGTTCACAAATCAATAAAGATGATAGATCATATTAATGGAAAGACAAAAATCACATGATCATATGAATAGATGCAGAAAAATTATTTGATATGGTACAGCATCCATTGATGATAAAAACACTCAGCAAAGTAGGAATAGAGGGAGCATTTTTCCACATAATATATATAGATCATGTTTGAGAGACCTACAGCCAACGTCATACTCAGTAGGCAAAAACTTACAGCTTTCCCACTAAGATCAGGAACAAGACAAGGATGTCCCTTTTCACCACTTCTATTCAACATAGTATTGGAAGTCCTAGCTGCAGCAATCATAAAAGAAAAAGAAATAAAAAGCATCCAAATCAGAAAAGAGGAAGCAAGATTAGAATTTTTTGCAGATGACATGGTAGTGTACATAGAAAATCCTCTGGACTCCACGAAAAAACTACTCAACCTAAAAAGTGAATTTGGAAAAACAACATGGTCTAAATTCAATATTCAGAAGTGAAAGACATTTTTATACACCAACAGTGAAATATTAGAAACAAAAATCAGGAAAAAATCCCATTTGATATAGCAACAAGAAAAATAAAGTACCTAAGAATAAACTTAGCAAGGAGGTAAAGACCTGTACTCAGAAAACTACACAACACTGAAGAAAAAAATTAAGGAAGACACCAACCAATGGAAGCATGTACCATGCTCATGGATTAGAAGAAATAACTTCATCAAAATGACCATACTACCCAAAGGAATTTATAGATTCAACATAATTCCTATTAAAGTACCAATGTCATATTTCACAGATATAGAGCAAACACTTCAGAAATTTATATGAAACAAAAAATGACCCTGAATAGCTGCAGCAATTTTGAGAGAGAAGAACAAAGTAGGAGGGACCACAATACATGATAGCAAACTGTATTTCAAGGCCACTGTAATCATAACAATCTGGTACTGGCATAAGAACAGCCAAATAGACCAATGGAACAGAATAGAGATCCCAGGAATAAACCCAAGTCTGTATGGTAAATTAATATTTGAGAAAGTGGACAGCAGCAAAAATGGTATAAAAATACCCTCTTCAATAAATAGAGTTGGCAGATCTGGACAGTTACATGAAAAAAAAAAGAAACTTAACTACCAACTTACACCATACACAAAAATAAATTCAAGGTGGATAAAAGACTTAAATATAAGCTGTGACAACATAAGTCCTAGGGGAAAACATAGGCAGGAAAATCTCAGACATGCCACACAGCAATATTTTCACCAATATGTCCCTAGAGCAAGGAACATAAAGAATAAACAAATGGAACTTCATCAAATTAAAAACCTTCCGCATGGCTAAAGAAAACAACATTAAAATGAAAAGAGAACCAACTATGTGGGAAAACAAATTTGCAATGACACCTCAGATAAGGGTTTGATCTCCACAATATATAAAGAAGTCACACAACTCCACTCCAGGAAGACAAACAACCCAATTAAAAAATGAACAAAAGACTTGAACACTTTTCCAAGTAGGACACGCAAAGGTCCCAGATACATATGAAAAGATGCTCATCATCACTAGCCATCAGAGAGATGCAAATTAAAACCATGTTGAGATACTACTTCACACAGGTCAGAATGTCCTTCAAAATCAACAAGTGTTGGAGAGGATGTGGAGAAAGGGGAACCCTAGTTCACTGTTGGTTGGAATGCAGACTGGTGCAGCCACTGTGGAAAATAGTATGGAATTTCCTCAGAAAACTAAAAATGGAACTTCCTTTAGACCCCACAATTTCACTGCTGGGATATATCCTAAGAACCCTAAAACACCAGTCCAAAATAACCTATGCACCCTAATGTCCATAGCAGCACAATTTACAAGAGCCAAGTGCCTCAACCAACCTAAGTGCTCATCAGTAAATGAATGGATCAAAACTATGGTACATTTACACAATGGAATACTGTGCAGCAGAAAGAAGAAGGAGCTCCTACCCTTTGTGACAGCATGGATGGAACTAGAGAACACTATGCTAAGTGAAATAAGACAAGCTGTGAGGGGCAAATATCATATGATCTCACCTTTAAGTTTAACCTAATCAACAAAACAAACAATCAGGCAAAATATAACCAGAGGCATTGAAATTTATAACAATCCGGCAGTAACCAGAGGGGAGGTTGGAGGGGATAATTGGGGAAGGGGTGAGAGATTTTCAGGAACAACAATAAAGGACACACAGACGAAACCATGGTGGGTGGAAGCAAGGGAAGGAGGTGGGGGTGCTGGCATGGGAGGAGTTGTGTGGGGTAAGTGCAGATAATTATAATTGAATAACAATAAATAACAAAGTGACAGTAACGAGAGGGGAGGGGTATAACAGGGGAAAGCATGGGAAAGGAGGTCAAGGAACATGTATAAAAGACACATGGACGATGTTAAAGTGAGTGGGATCGAGGTTGGGATGTAGGGATGGGTGCGGCTTGGGCCATGGTGAAGGGAAAATGGAGACAACTGTACTTGAACAGCAACAATGAAAAAAAGAATAAAAACCCTACCATTTATTGTGAAACTCTTTTAATTTAGCTAAAAGTAGGTTTGCAATAAAGTATTATTGGGAAAGCCTCAAGAGTTGTAAATCTTTAATTTTAATTTTCAAAATATTGCGGTAATGCATAATTCTTTATGATTTGTGATTCCTTATGCATGTAACATATCCTTCTTGATTGTAATTTCTACCATTTTTTCAAAACAGAAGTGTGATTATGGTAATGAGGCTAAATATTATATTTTTCACATTCCATTTTCCATTTTCTGTTTTGATGAAACAACAGGATAAATTACCTAACTTTGAAAAAGAAATAGGTGTTCAAGGAGATTAAACCCTGTTTTCCAATGAAGTATTAGGCAAGGAGAATTGCTTAATTTTTCAGCAATCAAGTAATTATTGTGGAAGCAAGGAGAGAAGATAATTTTTTAAAAAAAATTCTAACCTAGTTAAGAGACTTCAAGTATATTTAAAAATAGTATTTTCAGTTAAATACCCTAGTGTCTTGACCTACTAAGTGAAAAAGGACTCTGATATAAGGGACGGTGTTATCTGAAATGGCATGTACTAAAAATATCTTTTTCAAGAGTGGTAGATTACAACAGCTGTAATGCTACAAGGAATCATGTGTAGTAAAAAATATCTCATTACTTCAGGAACTACATGAGAAGCAAGAGAGTTAACCTCTCAGGCTGTCTGGATTTATAGTAGTCCATCTTTATCTTTAAAAGATTTTTTTGAGGCATTCTTCTTCCTGCAGTTTCTTTTTCTTACTTCTTTCATCTTTCTTCTGATTAAATTGCTCATGCGAGTGCCCAGAGAACGCATAAAAATTGCTTTTCGCCTCTGGATTCCCATTTTAGTTTTAAGGATTGTTGTTGCTGAGACATGGCCTCAAGCACTTGGCCTGAGTACGCCGGATTTGGCAAGTATAGTTTCTACTCTTTCCCCTTGTAACTTGCTAATTTGGAGACATGATAGAGGATTGTAATTGTTCATTTCTCAGGGAAACACTGCAACATGACAATATCTGTATTTTAAGCAATTTCTGTTGTATAGTTTTATGCATCATGAAATTTAGAAATTCTTACATATTTCTTAGTATTTGATATTATGTCACCTAATATATCTCTGAATGTGTGTATTGAGTTTTAATATTTTATAAATTGGATTAAAAATCTTACATTTTGTGAAAGGAGGATGACTTATATTTCAAGCACTGAAGAATATTATAGTTTCCCCTTGTAAACATGTTAAGCTCAAGTTATTTTTAAGTTAATTTTCTATTTCTGATTTGAATGAATTGGCAAATAACCAATGATCATGCATTTGTTACTTGATTCACATATTCATTACTGAAGTATTTATTATTGTGTTGAAATCTAACTCTGTAACAAGTAATGATTCCTCTCATTATACACAATAGTTTGTGAAATTTCTGTGTGTTGGAAATATATCTCTACTCTTTTCAAAGATATCTCCAAAATATAAAGGAGAACATTAAGTGGTGATGACTTTGCGACATAGGAAACCTCCTTTTTAACTGTTGTATAGCATATTGTTTAATATTGAGATAAAAGTTTTTGTTATTCCCTGCACTGTGAATCCCCTTTCGGTTTTTATTGATCAACCAATTTGCATCAATTAAAGTAGTAGTGATTAAATTTTGAACATATAAATCCTTATGAAACATAATTCCAGCCCATGGAAATCATTATACCACAGAATACCATCATTTTACCTGATTCCTTGGGAATTGGCATGATGCTCACCTTCAATGTTGAAGCCCAGTCTATGAAAGCAAATGAACACCTCTTCAAGAACATCCTTGAAGTATGGAAAGACATACCATATTCAGCAGGTATGTATAAAGATTTTCCTTTTTCACATGATCCCATAAAAACTTCCATTTCCTGAAATATAACATGCTTTCAAAGCATATAGGGTTAATTTGTGATACTGCATAGTTGTTTGCCTAGTAATGGGATATGTGTTTATTCAATGCTTAATGAATCCTCATGGCCACCACAGAGAGACTAATTTTGGCTTACTTGTTCATTGACAATAATCACATAATTAAAATAGGAAATGAATTCCTTTTCACAATACTGTATAATTTTATTTTAACTCGCTTTGCTTGGAGATTTTACACAGATATTAAAAATGCTTCATTCTGTCACATTGATTTTGAGGTTTACCTTTTTCTTAGAAGAATGACAAATAATCATAAAATAAGAGCAAAAGGTTTCTATTTCATACAGCCATTAGAGTTCTGTTTAGTGAGTAATAGTCTTGTGAAGAATTAAATGCAAGCTTAATATATGATGTATTGGTTGTCACTAAGATTTTATCATCCTTCATTTACAAAAGTATAAATATGACTGACTACAATGTCTATTAGGTGCCACCCACATAGAAAAATAAAGAACATTGCCTTTTCATCCTCATCTTCCTTACCAATGCAGAACCACAAATCTGGGAGATTTGAATAACTTGAGATTCTTGTATATATCTCTGAGGCTTGGTGACTACAGGGGTGATTTTAGATCAAAAACAGAATGAATATAAATAGTAAAAATATTAGCGAGTGTAGAATGGTTTGATGGAGGATAAATATTCCTGGAAGGAGAAGGAGTTTAATAAAGCAAGTAAAGAAAGAATGAAGAGAGAAAGAGAGAGTAAGGTAATTTTTCAATAGAGAAGCCAGAATCTTCTGAAACCTTTATTAAAGGCCTAAGTGTGATCCTCATGGTAAATATATAAGGCCAAGTTTAAAAGAACTACTTTTAAGTGGACATTTTTTTTTCATTATGGGATGATAGTACTTTGCATTGCATGTGTAGAATCCTTTCATTTTACATATATAGTGTTAAGGATTGAACTGAAAACCTACTCTAATTTACTTCAAACAAGTAAGAGCCCACAGAAGATTTAAAACCATTTTAAGTGACTGAAGGTAAATGCTTACAATATAAGTAACAGATCTGGGACAAAAGAAATGGAAAAGAATGAATTTGTGTCTAACCATTGTGGTGGTACCTTTTGACCAATTTATTAATCAGAAATTAGCATAAGAAAATTCAGTTTAAATGCAAAACTGAGCACAACCCTAGAAAAACAAAGCCACTAAACAATCATAGGGATCCAAGGGATCTTAAAATGCCATCTGGTATATCTCTTGTCTTTAGGACAACTTATTTATTTATTTATTTATTTATTTATTTATTTATTTATTTACTTACTTACTTACTTACCTACTTACTTGCTTATTTTCATAGAGGGGAGGAAAGAGAAAGAGAGGGAGAGAAATATCAATAGGCTACCTCTCACATGCCCCCAACTGGGGACCTGGCCTGCAATCCAGGCATGTGCCCTGACTGGGAATCAAACTGGCAACATTCCAGACCTTAGACCTGCACACAAATTCTGACCTAAAACAGAAAAGATACTTTAGTTGTTAGAATCTGGAAACCATCTTTTTATATGTAAAATAAATTATAGCACTATAAGAACTTGATGTTTTGCTTTGTGTATTAAGGGTGTTTAGAGAGTATGCTAAAGACTACAGTATAACACTGATATTAAGGAAATCTATTACTCTTTTTTTCTTGTCTAAAAAACTTGCTTGTTATTAAAACTAACCTAGATCCAGAGTTCCCCAGTCTTTTACATTTTCTTGAAATATATTATGTTCAGTAAAAAGATCATTTATCTAGATGTTCAAAATATATACAGAAGCTTAACAATCACAGCAAATACCACTAAGCATTCCCACCCAAATCATTTGATTCCACCTCATAAAAAGACTAGCTCAGTAGCTAGGTTAAGTTCCAGGTTAGTGTGTTTCAAAATTAAGTTGGAAATTATGTAATGCCATATGAACTGTGTACTTGACTCAACAAGTAACCTGTGCATTAAGTTCAGAAACATTTGCTCTTTGTGATTCTTGACAAAAATTCAATTTTAATGACATATTCACATAGGTGAAAAATTTAAATCTGGAGAGACTAAATCTAATACTTGCACCCATCAATCAGACTATGGATTCATTTTACTTCCCTTATAATTGGAGTGATTTTAATTCTAATCCTAAATTGGACTTATAAAATCTTCTTTTAAGAGATAATTGTCTCAATAAAATGATTATAATTTAATTACAATTTTACATTGATTTCATTTGCAGGAATATTTTGAATTGTAATATAAAAGGGAGTAATAAATTCTTGTCAAGCTTTAGCTGGGGGATTCAAAATGGCTCACACTGCCTATAAAAATTAACTTTCATAAAAGTTTAATAATTTTTCATGAGTCTTTTAATGAATATTTAATGTACATATATATAGGCCAGATGCATTTTGGTTTAAATGAATGTATCCTAGAACCTTTGAGAAAGACAAGGGAAAATTTAGATGATATTGTAATTATATCAATGCTGAGTTTACTGCCTTCATAATAGAAAAAATAAAAAGTAATTTATTGAATTCTAATTTTAGTCATGTTAATATGGGAATGAAGGTGCCTTGTTTTAGTGATTTTTAGACTACTTTAACTTGACTCAAAGTTTTGATATTATTTTAAGTACAGGATTGTATCTATTTATGAAAATTTGCTTCCACATAAAGTACATAAAGAATATCAACTTGGAAGTTAAGCATTTAACAATAATACCACCTCCTGTGTCAAAAATACCTTATAGCACCAGCTGACTATATGGATATTTATATAATTAGGTTTTCTGCTTTAAAGTAATTGTTATAATTTTTACTGTCACCAAGTAATATAAAACAAGGTATGAAAGTTGAAGAATTATAAGAATTTCCTGAGCAAGAGAGTGTTAACAGCATCAAATCAGCTCTAAATTTCTTTATATCATAATAATTCACAGAATCGCATTAGAGTTGCTAAAGTCATTATTTGAGCAAGTCATTTTTAACAGTTTTAATTTTTAAAAGTTAGTTTTCCATGTATGTTACTTGAACACAATTACAAACCCTTTTGGAATTCTATAACTCAATTAGATTGTAAAATAAAGGATGCCTGTGGGTAAATTTGACTTTCTACCAACAGGGCAGAATTAACCCTTAGCTTTTTCTGTACTACTGGAGAATATGAATGCCAAAATTAATTGATATCTGGTTATTTAGTGTTAATCATAATGCTGAGAAAAAATAGCTGGCTTTAACACCACTGCTGACTAGCATAATGACAAATGACAGAATATAGAAAAAGGAAAAATATGTGTTTTTCCAAACCGTAAAAATCAGCTTCTTAAAGATAAAAGGATGCCTGTGGTTATAATTTTCTATCACTGATAGAAATATTTTGTGTTTTTCTGACATTTAATCTTTTTAACGTAGCTTATGCATGTACACAGCGAACCACAGGATGGGGTCAAAAGGCCATTGAAGTCCACTTTTTGCAATCAAGGCTCCTGGAAAATGAATTGAAGCACAGATCAATTAAGAAGCTGAGATTTCTGTGTACCCGAAGTGACAAGGTATAACTCATACTACAGTTAGAAAAAATAAAGCAAGCAATGAAAATTAAGTGAAGAAATTTATATCCTTTTTCTTCTGACCATAAATATATTTATGCTATATTTCCCAAATTGGCATACTATTGATTAAAAAATAATTTTTCATTTGGAAGTAGGAACATTGACTTGGTAAATGATGAGATTTGATTTCCAAAAGGAACAATTTTCAAAAAAAGTTAAAAATTCTAATTATGTCCTAAACAAAGCTTAGTCATTGTTTTGTTGGGTGCAAAATCCTTTATTGTCTTTAACACATAGTCCTTTTCATGTGCATGTTAACATATTTTGAAACAGAATGCTTGATTAAATATGCCTTTTACAGTTTTCAACATAATCTAGTAATAGAAGGAAAAGTACTTATGGGTGCTGAACATCTAATTATGTACTAGAGTCTGTACTAACTACTTTTACAGCTACATTTAACCTTTACACATGGATATTGTTATGTCCATTTTATAGGAAGAAAAATAAAATTGAGATACAGCAATTATTTGTGTAATGTGATCAGTTTTAACAACCAATTCAAGATGGTTTAGATGGAAAAATGCATTGAATAAAATCATTACAGTCCTACATGTTATGAGAAATAATGAGAAAAATAATCTCAATAGGACTAGGAAACGATCACATTCGAAAGAGATTGCAGAGGATTCCACTTTATATCAAAACAACAATGATAACATCCTATGCATCAAGAAAAGGTACTAGTTTGCAATATAAAGGGATATAATGGCAAGAGCCAGTGTTTGAAGCCAAATAGACCTAAGATGCAGTCATGGCTCTGCCTCCTGACTACATGTAAGAACCTGGAATTTTGATTAATTTAAGGGGGCCTTATTTTGTTCATCTTCAGAATATGAAATTAATAATTACTTTTGGGACAATTTTGAAAATTAATGATAATATATAATATATACATAGTGAGCATCACATAGATTGCCTCACACATTAAATGTGTTAAGTCAAGGTTAGCTGCTGTTATCATGATCAACATCATTGCTGTCACACAATCTTCTAAGATTATCCATTGTGGATAGTCAAGGACTTAATACTAACAAAAAGCCTTGTGTTCTGTTCTAATTATCCTTATCGCACTGACCATATTTGCACAACATGTTTCTCTCTAAATGAATCAATTTAGCTCATAATATCAATCTACTACATCAGTGTGTTGCACTGATAGAGAAAATTAAAATTGCACCAAGTAGAAAATGTCATAATCACCAGGAACAATATCAAAAAAACTTAATTATTTCCTTATATTATAAAAAGGAAAACTAAGTTGAGTAAAAGTAGATTTTTTAAGCAAAGAATTGTTAACCCAAACTAACTAAAAACTTTAGCAGATAAATGCCACCTATGAAAACCTAATTTTATTTAAATCATGTGTAGTGTCATTATATAGAATTTGGTAAAAGGTTGTTTTAATATATAATTTAAACTATATATTATTTTAAAATTTATTTTTAATTTGAGAAAATCCTACTCTGAAAAACAGTATGGCTTAATATTTTAATTGGTTGGTGCAGATAAATTTAAATTACAGTTGTATATATAAACTATCAATTTACAATATACAAAACATTTACTGATGGTGTCTTTCTTTCTTTTTAAAGCTGTTCTTTACTTCTATCCTGCACAATCACCACAGCCTGGTTTACTTTATGACTCTTGGAAAATTTGAAGAGCTCCAAAGCAACTATGGTATTTAAAAGGTTCAAATGATTTATTACAACATTTACAAATATCATAAATATGCAATTTCCATCTTAAAATTCATGAGACTAAATGAGCATGCAGTTGTATTGTTAGGGAAAAATTAAATCAGATACTTTTAATGTACCACAGAATAGTTCTAATGAGAAGTGAAGCTTTATGTATAAAATGAACTACAGCAAGCTCTAGGTACTCCAGTGGTGTACAATGTCTTTTACACAAACTTTGTAATTTTTGTTACTATGAATTCCAACATTTTTCTTTGGACAGTTTACATAGTATCTGTATGAGGATTTTTATAACATAGAGTAAATAAATCTGCATTGAGTTAGATTTCAAGCAACTTTGAAAAGAATTACCCTTGAATGAGGTTTTTCAGAAAAAATAAATGTAGCAACAAACCATATAATAATTTTCTTTTATTTTTATTTTAATCGTTGTTCTTGTACAGTTTTCTGTCTTTTATTCCCATCCCCGCCCACCGCCACAGCCCTCCCCACCTCCCTCCCATTTCCATCCCCCCTAGTTTTTGTCCATGTGTCTTTTATAGTTTTTGCTCTAAACCTTCCCCTTTCCCCCTGAAATTCCCTCCCCTCTCCACTCTGGTGATTGTCAGCCTGTTCTCAATTTCAGTGTCTTTGGTTATATTATGCTAGTGTTATATCCTATGAACCCTGAAACACCAATCTAAAAGAATCTATGCACCCCAATATTCATAGCAGCATAATTTACAATAGCCAAGTGTTGGAAGCAACCTCGGTGCCCATCAGTAAATGAATGGATCAAGAAAGTATGGTACATTTACACAATGGAATTCTATGCAGCAGAAAGAAAGAATGAGCTCCTACCCTTTGCAACAGCATGGATGGAACTGGAGAGCATTATGCTAAGTGAAATAACCCAGGGTGGTGAAAGACAAATACCATATGATCTCACATTTAACAGGAACCTAATCAACAAAACAAACAAACAAGCATATAGTAATTTTCAAAGTCATATAAAGAACTAAAGATTAGATTATGAAATGGAAATAATAAGAACTATGATATAAACCATACTAAGGCCTACATGACTGGAGAAAACTACAGTCTTAAATGGGGAAAAGCCACCAATTTTCTCATTGCTCCATGACAGTTAAGCCCACAGTTAAAGACCAAATGCAGTCTTTTCACTGCATGTTAAGCTGTTTTTTTTCCTATAAGACGAAAGAAAACCTCAGATGCTTTATTTCCCTCAGAACTCCCAAAGATGGGCAATCACTTGTAAAATCTATCAAGTCATACACTTGCAATCCTGAATACAGGACTGAATTCCTATACACATGTACTGTAGAATTAGTTTGCTGTGGCTGTTGTTGTTTGAACAGTTTAAAGTAGACATCAAATTCTACCCCCAAAAACAGGTTGGTTGATTTATCAAAATTCTTATCTGGCCAACAGTGTGACCATTAGACAACACTGAAAAATTTCCCCACCCCAGATTAAACTATAAAAAAAATTTCCCTTCAGTTATTAAAAGTGTAATAACAAAAATTTTAGGTACTAAAATTTATTTTTATATTTCTATTTCTATAAATTTGAAAATTAATCTAGTAGTGATAAGTCCACAGGTAGGAACTTAATGTTTTAGGTAAAAATGACAAAAAAGAAAAAATACAACTTTGATCAAATATCTAAGTCCACAAATTTAGAGTACTGAAAATCATGCTAGTTTATCATCACTATATGTTATACACTGCATACATAGGTGGTTTTTGGTCACCTATGGTAATTGCTACTTGGTGAAAAGAAAGCATAATTTCTGCATACCCATCCTCAAAGCATAGTTAATTCTCTGGGACAATAGAAAGGCAACAGAACTACCACAAAGTATACCTCAGTATAATTCCTCTAGTCTGCTTTTAAAGTCTGAAGACAGTGCTAGTGGGATCATAATTTTCAAACTACCTTGTTTACCAAAATACGTAAACAGCTGACTATTTGTGATTTTGTGATAGCACATTATTTTTTTGGCACTTTAGTGCTAGGAATGGTGATTTGGATTTTTCTGACAACTTATATCAAGAGTTCAGTAGCTCAATAATGAGAATTTAGGAGAACCTGAACCCATAAATATAAAAAAATGTGATTCAAATTTCTGTTACTGTGATAATAATGTGATCCTAAAGCTGGCTTATTCATGAGTATCTACAAATTGAATGACTTTTTAAATGCAGTAGATTAAAGAGAAAACAATTTAATGTCAAATTATTTCCTTCATTATTATACATTTGTACACCAAAATAACCACGGAGAACTTTGGGCAAGTACTTCATCACAGAGGAAAATGAGCTTGGTATGTTTGAATTTCAGAAAATTTTCTCACTTAAGTAACATGTAGAATAAGGTCTTTTAAGAATTCATTTTTCTTCATAATATTTACTCAAAGTTAATTTTCAAAAATAATTTTATTTTAAAATCATATTTTAAGGCAGCAAGGGAGTAAACTACTTTAGAACATCAACTCCCAATGTGCTCTGAGGTTGTTATTCTAATAAACACAGGCAATAGTGAGCTGCATGTACAGAGATGTCCCAAAATAAACAAGCCAGAGAGATTGCAAAATGTGTAATGTAGCTTTAAAGGGTAAGGTGTTAGTGAAGAAAGCAAGGCAGGCATATATTAAGAAGACACATTGAAATGTTGGGTAGCCAAGTAGAGCTAAAATATTTAAAGTGGTTAATAGGTAATAAATGCTTTCAATTTACATGTTAATCTATTTTGGAATTTTTATATCCTTTGACACCTAAAACAAGAAAGTGCAGGACAATTAAATTTCACAATCAGTGCACAGTAATAGAAAAACCACCTGTGAGCCTTGGCCCATCACAGAAGTGGATTCCTGACAAGCCAGTTCCCTAGCCCTGTTATTTGAAGCATAAAAGTTGTGGTAGGTTGAGCAGCATTGGGAGAAAGTACTGTTTTTAGTGTACTTTAGTTTGTTTGTTTTTTTTCATCAAAATCCTTACCAAAATAAAAGGCATTGGAAATATTTGAAAACTAGAAAAACAAAGTTCTGAGTGATTAGGTGCATTGAAGTAAAGTAAGATTCTCAAAGGAGGCAATAAGAAAGGATAATGATTTAGGTAGTAAAATAGAGAAAGCAGTAATCACACATATGCATACACTCACACCTACCACAGACACAAACCATTAGAACACATAAATCTTAATATTTTCAGTGGTACCAATTTATAGTTAAATTAATCACTAAATATTTCTCCCAGGACTTATTTAATTAAGACAGTATCCATAAAACTAGGAATAATGCCATATGCATTCAATGAGATCTTATAGATATTCCTCAGTCTTTTTAAAAATGTGCTTATTTAAATTAATTTGTATTCAATCTATACTCTATCTTTAAAATTTATTGAAACCATCTTTGAGACTAAGTTCCATAATAAAGTCTTCAATTAACCATTTTAACCTCTAAAAATAAAAATATTAAATTATGATTAAATGTCATCATTGAAATATACTTATCTAATGCTTCAGAGTTAAGACTCATTCAAAGAATAATCATATTTTTAAAGTGCATAATAATGCACTGAGTGGAAGATATTAGGGCTTCTGCCCATTGTTCCATTAAAATTTTTGATCAAGTAGTGGGATATTTATCTCACTAAAATCTTTCTGGGTATAGTGGTGGAATTAGAAACTGATTAATTTTCCTCTAAATGCATAGGACTATACACAAACACACACTCTCCTGCAGTGTGGGTAAAACCCAAGCATGTTTTAATGCTGACTCCCTTCCCATCCCACCACAGTGTTCTAAATTCCAGTGAATAGGGACCTTCTCTAAAGGGAAGACTTGTCTGATGAGAACAGTAAAGATTTATAGTTTCTTAGCATTTAAGAAAGGGTTTAGTGAAGGCTGATAGTGAGAGATAGGGAGTGGAGAAATCCTGGAAGTTTGTCCAAGAAGTTGAGCCCTTAAACTAGGACCAGAGAAGAATAGCACTACTCTTATAAGGTCACAGAAACATTAAAGGCACTGTAGCATTAATATATATTGTCTTGGAATATTCTGGAGAGGTGTTCTTCAAGCTTTGCTGGCAGGGCCACCAAGGTATGGTCCCAATTTCTCAAGTGTGGCCAGGTATTCAGGCGTTTGGTTACTCAGACATGACAGGATTGTCTGGGCAATGAGAGAATAAATTCAATGTGCTTTATTATAGTCAAATTGACTCATCTGCTTGATATATAAGGTCCACAGACTTTAACTATTTTAAAGGACAATGTTTTGAGCCAAGAAACAAAAATATCATCACAGATTTATATTATAATAGTCAGGGTGATGCTCCAAGGTTGAGAGAGGACATTATCCTAGGGATCCTTTACGAAAACTTAGGAATGGGGCAGGTCATTAAAGAAGTTGCTACTAGTAACTTTATCACTCTCGACGTGACTAGTGGGTTTAAAGATGCCAATACTGCAAGTCTATTACTGAATCTTTTTCCTACACTGTGATTAACAGTATAATAACCCTTTTTAAAAAATGTACTGGACCTTTACCCCTTACTTAAGGATTCTCAAGTTCCTGTAGATAATAAAGCTATTGAGCATAGCTGCTCTTTTATTCCAAAAATTAGAGAGAGGCAGCTAATGAATTAAAGACCAAAGATGTTTCAGTAAACAAGGCTGTCTCTCATGTCTTATGTTGACCAAAATCATGACAATTAATTAAATAAGAATAGCTGCTGAGGGAGTAAAATTGATTTTATATGGATTTATATTTTCAGAAGCCATCCCACTGCCTACTCTGTAGATAAGTAAAAAATCTGGTTCAGGATTAACTTGTTTTTGTAGCTTTGCTACCCAGTATGTCAAAGTGCCTCATTTCTTACTTAACATACAACAAAGGCTCAAGAAATACATGAGTTGAAAGGGAGAATTAGACCTTTTTTACCTAGATTGTCCTCATTGCTATTTTATTAACAGAAGCTTAGATATTAAAATTTAAAAAATCCATTAGATTCATCAAAGTACCATCTGTGTTCTGATGACTAAGAGGTAATGACCTTGGCATAAGGTGGACACACTGTGCCTCCTTGCACAACCAAAATTAAGGACAACAAAGATTTAGAAATAAGAAAACAATCAGAAGTGATAGAAAACTGAACTGTACAGAAGTCCAACAACCATTCATCCAGACCAGTAAGAGGGGCAGAGTCGAGGCAGGAAAAAGTGGAGGTTGACGGACCCAGGTGAGAAGGCAGCAGCGGCTGGCAGATCCCAGGCGTGCAGGCAGTGGCTAGTGGACCCTGGGCATGGGGTGGCAATGGTGCAGACCCAGTGAGGCTGCACAAGGCGGCTGCCTGACCAGGTGATCCTACATTTACATGCAGATAATCCAGGCAAAGGGGAAGCGGCAGAAGGGACTGGAATCTGAGAGAGAGAGCAGAGCAAGTGGCATTGTTCCCTCTTGGACCCAGCTCCCACATACAGCGTCACTACCCAGCCACTGGGCTAACCCGCTAGGGAACACTTAAGGCTCCACCCATCACTACATAACAGACCAAAACAACAACAACAACAACAACAACAACAACACCCCTACAAATGGCTTAAACCAGGGAACAAATCAAAGCCCCAGAGCCAATTCATCTAAGCTACCAAGAGATAGCCAACCTATCAGATGCACAGTTCAAAGCCCTGGTGATCAGAATGCTCACGGAATTGGTTGATTTTGCTCACAAATTAGATGAACAAATGAAGGCTACAATAAGTGAAATGAAGAAAAATGCACAGGGAACCAATAGAGATGGGAGGAAAACTGGGACTCCAATCAATGGAGTGGACCAGAAGGAAGAAAGAAACAACCAAACAGAAAAGAAGGAAGAAATAAGAATTCAAAACACTGAGGAGAGGCTTAGGAACCTGCAGGACATCTTTAAACGTCCCAACATCCGAATTATAGGGGTACCACAAGGGGAAGAGGAAGAGCAACCAGTGGAAAACTTATTTGAACAAATAATAAAGGAGAACTTCCCCAATCTGGCAAAGGAAATAGTCTTCCAGGAAGTCCAGGAAGCTCAGAGAGTCCCCAAAAAGTTGGACCTGAGGAGGGATACACCAAGGCACATCATAATTACATTACCCAAGATTAAAATGAAGGAGAGAATTCTAGAAGCAGCAAGAGATAAGGGGACAGTCACCTACAAAGGAGTTCCCATCAGACTGTCAGCTGATTTCTCAAAAGAGACCTTGCAGGCAAGAAGAGGCTGGAAAGAAGTATTCCAAGTCATGAAAGTCAAGGACCTACATCCAAGATTGCTCTATCCAGCAAAGCTTTCATTTAGAGTGGAAGGAAAGATAAAGTGCTTCTCAGATAAGGTCAAGTTAAAGGAGTTCATCATCACCAAGCCCTTATTATATGAAATGCTAAAGGGACTTATCTAAGAAAAAGAAGATAAAAAATAGGACAGTAAAAAGATAGCAAACTCACAGATATTAACAACCACACCTAAAACAAAAGCAAACTAAGCAAACACCTAGAACAGGAGCAGAACCACAGAAATGGAGATCACATGGAGAGTTAGCAACAGGGGAGTGGGAGGAGGAGAGAGGGGGAAAAGGTACAGAGAATAAGTAGCATAGATGGTAGATAGAAAATAGGGGGA
>PVKU01012597.1:0-34306 GCA_004027475.1 Anoura caudifer
AGGAGGGTTGTAGCATTCTCTCATTATGTAGTGATGGGGGACAGGCTTTTCTGTGCTAAAATAGGTCAACAGCTGACTGATGGGGATGTGATCTGTGCACTCAAAACTGAGGTGCTGTGAGTGAGAGGGAATCTATTTCAAAGCACTAGATATTGTTCCTATTAGAGGAAAAGATGTTCCTCCTGAACCACATATCCTTCCATTTCTTATATGAAATTCAGCTCCATTATAATCCTACAGGACCACCATGGTGTATATGGTCCATTGCTGACCAAAACCTCTCTATGCAGTGCGTGACTGTATGTCAATTGTATCTCAATAAAGCTGGACAAAAAAGACCATCCATTCCAACTTTTTCAATTTTGGGGTAAGGAAACTGAGGATCTCAAAAAGAAAGTTACTCAATATTACACCATTATAAATGACAGAAACAGGACTAGAGTCCCTGGTCTTCTAACTCTTAATATCTTTTTCCTGTATACTCCTGTCTCCGTCCCCCTACCTAAGCACCTAAGATCCTAACTATTCTAGTAGATGATTTTAAATCATGATTTTTACAAGTCTCTGATGAAAAAAATTCAACAAATCCACTTAGGAGAATATATTTTTCTGCCATTTATGGTTAGGAAGTTCTTCTGCACATAGAATTCAAAAGTTTCCTGCTACAACAAAAATCCATTCCTCTTTTGTCTGTCCTTAATGGAAATGGATCACAGATGTTCACTGTCACCAATAACATTTATGAAATATGGTGTACTTATGTGTGCCTATACAGGCATAGCTTGGAGATATTGTGGATTTTGTTCTAGACTACTGCAATAAAGTAAGTATTGCAATAAAACAAATCATAACCTTTTTGCTGGTGGAGGGTTCTGCCACCAATTTGTAAAAAAATGCAACATCTGTGAAGTGCAATAAAATGAGGTGTGAATATAGAAACATTCATGCATATGCATACAGATAACCAACTATTAAGATTCTTTTCTATAGGCTAAGTGACTCCTCAGTGGCAAACCAAATCAGAGAAATAGCACCTATGAAGGAATATAAGACTCAGGTCTTTTTATTCTTTGCCTTCTATGGTACAGCAAAACCTTGAGCAATAGATGAACCCATGGGTGTGATCTAGCATCTTAATATAAACTAATCATCCAAATTCACTAAATAGGACCTTAGATAGAAAGAACATCTTTGCTAATACTCCAATTCTAGAAATGAAATGCAGAACTTAATAAGCTAAAGTTAGATATTTACTTTGTCATCACAAAACAAGGCAGGGCCAAGACTGATCCCATATCCTATACCTTTATCATTTCTAGTTTAAGGTAATAAATATTGCTGATCCAATTGTAACATGATAGTGAAAAATATTCAGCAATGGACTCTACTTAAGTGCATCTCACAGTGAAGTATAGTTGTTTATATGTCCTTGATCAAAAAATACACATTCTGTCTCAGAAGCTTCAGTTTTTAGAGGGAGATGCTTGCAATGGAGAGGGAGACATGTAGAAAAATGGTGCTCACACCCACTGAGATCTCCATACTAAGGCAAGAAAATGGATTAAGAAATTTAAAAATATTTTTTACTGGTAACCAGAAAGTTTTATTAAGGAGAACATCTTTTAGATTACTGAGATTCAATGGACTGAGAAGCTAAACTGAGTTGCCTTGGAAACAAATAATTCAATCTAATAACTGGGAAAACTAATGTAAAGTAATTGAAGCAGACAGATGGTTTCATTGAGTTTCCAGTGGGCTCCATGGCAATGTGACCTCTCCTGAAACCACCCTTGTAAAGGTAATCACCCTTGTAAAACAAAGATACTCACGGCAATAAGCTGATAGGAGTTGTTCATCATGGCAATAAGCATGTTCAGCAGCACTACCAGAGAGATGACATTGTATGTCCCGAACATGGTAGCTCCCACAAACTCTGTAAACTCATGTCTGGCTTTCACATTGGTGACATAGAGATTTAAAAGGCCAAATACAGACCAGAAGAGTGACTGAAGGGTTTCAAAGAGCCTAAAGAGATAAGAGAGCATATTAGTTAATTCTCTAGGAAGAATGAGAAGACAGAAAGGAGTGAGGTTATCTGCTTATTACGGGGGCTGCCATATTTGCATTCAAACAGTTGGACTGATGATCTCTCAATATTTTGGTCTCTTCCCCAACCCAAACCAGCCAGGTCAGTTTGTTTGTTCCCACTTCTATGTCTTATTGCTTTGCCTTTCCACCTTAATATCATCTCCCTCTTCTCAGTCTATGCAGAACCTATAATATTCCAAGACTTATTTCCAGGGCTACGTACTCCACCAAACTTTCTTTCTCATTTCCAGACCATGTGATTTATCACCCATATAATTACACAGAGGGAAAAATGCAGTGGTGCTTGCATTAAGAATATGGTGTTTGGGTTAGATTGCTCGGGATGAAAACACCAGCTCTGATACTTGCTAGATGAGTGAACATGAGCAACTTAGGATCTGATATGTTTGTGAGGGCTGAGAATGGAGCTCAGCTCAGTTGAGGAGCTTAAGGATTCTTTTTTAAATATATTTTATTGATTATGCTATTACAGTTGTCTCATTTCTCCCCCATCATTCCCCTCCACCCTGCACACCCCCTCTCACCCACATTTCCCGCCTTTAGTTCATGTCCATGTGTCATAAGTTCTTTAACTTCTACTTTCCCACCCTATTCACACCTTCCCCATATCTATCGTCTACCCACCATCTATGCTACTTATTCTCTGCACCCTTTCCCCCTCTCTCCTCCTCCCACTCCCCTGTTGCTAACCCTCCATGTGATCTCCATTTCTGTGTTTCTGTTCCTGCTCTACTTGTTTGCTTAGCTTGCTTTTGTTTTAGGTGTGGTTGTTAATATCTGTGAGTTTGCTGTCTTTTTACTGTCATATTTTTTAGCTTCTTTTTATTAGGTAAGTCACTTTAACATTTCATATAATAAGGGCTTGGTGATGATGAACTCCTTTAACTTGACCTTATCCAAGAAGCACTTTATCTTCCCTCCCATTCTAAATGAAAGCTTTGCTGGATAGAGCAATCTTGGATGTAGGTCCTTGCCTTTCATGACTTGGAATACTTCTGTCCAGCCCCTTCTTGCCTGGAAGGTCTATTTTGAGAAATCAGCTGACAGTCTGATGGGGACTCCTTTGTAGGTAACTGTACCCTTATCCCTTGCTGCTTCTAGAATTGTCTCCTTCATTTTAATCTTGGCTAATGTAATTATGATGTGCCTTGGTGTGTTCTTCCTTGAGTCCAACTTCTTTGGGACTCTCTGAGCTTCCTGGACTTCCTGGAAGTCTGTTTCCTTTGCCAGATTGGGGAAGTTCTCCTTCATTATTTGTTCAGATAAGTTTTCCACTTGTTGCTCTTCCTCTTCCCCTTCTGGTACCCCTATAATTCAGATGTTGGAACATTTAAAGATGTCCTGGAGGTTCCTAAGCCTCTCCTCATTTTTTTTTTGAATTCTTATTTCTTCCTTCTTTTCTGTTTGTTTGTTTCTTTCTTCCTTCTGAGCCACTCCATTGATTTGAGTCCCAGTTTTCCTCCCATCTCTATTGGTTCCCTGTGCATTTTCCTTCATTTCATTTAGTGTAGCCTTCATTTGTCCATCTAATTTGCAACTAAAATCAATTGATTCTGTGAGCATCCTGATCACCAGTGCTTTGAACTGTGCATCTGCTAAGTTGGCTATCTCTTGGTCACTTAGATGAATTGGCTCTGAGGCTTTGATCTGTTCTCCTGTTTGAGCCATATTTTTTTAGTCTGGTTGCAGCTGTTATGTAGTGAGGGGCGGAGCCTTAGGTGTTCCCCAGGCCAGGGCAGCCCAGTTGCTGGGTTGTGATGCTGTATGTGGAGATGGGGTCTGAGAGGGAACAATGGCACTTGTTCCGTGCTCTCTTGGATTCCAGTCCCTTTCGCTGCTTTCCCTAAGCAAATTAGTCCCTTCTGGTGCTGATTTCCATGTGGGTGGGCTTGTGTACATTCTAGGACCCTGTGGGTCTCTCCAACGAACTCTCCTGTGAGGCTAGGAGTCTCTCCTGGCACTTCAACCTGAAGTGTTTTCAGTCAGTGCTTTTAGGCTGAGGCTGTATTTCCCAGCACTGGGGCCCTGGGTTGTGCAGTCTGTCTCACTGCCCGTTTCCACCTGATTTATCTGCTTGCAAATGTGTGACCATGGTCAGCTGCCTTGTGAGCTTCTCTTGATCTTCTCATTGCCTCTCTGTGCCCGGTAACCACTGCCTGTGCTCCTGGGGTGTGCCAACCGCCGCCTGTGCATCTGGGACCATTAGCCACTGCTTTTTCTTGCCAGGATCCCTCCCCGCTGGCCACCAACTCCACCCTTCTTACCGGTCTGGGTGAATCGTTGTCAGACTTCTGTACAATTCAATTTTCTATCTGTTCTGGTTGTTTTTTTGGTTCTGAATTTTTGTTGTCCTTAATTTTCATTGTGAGAGGAGACACAGTGTGTCCATCTATGCCTCCATCTTGGCCGGAAGTTAGGATTCTTGAATTAATACTTTATATGGATTATTTTTAATGTTATATTAATTAATAATTATTGAGTACTATGAAATCATATTAGGCACTTTTACATACATTGTCATTATGATCCTTATAAAAACTTTTTTGTTACTGCTGAGGTCACAGGGTCACAGATTAAATGACTTGCCCATAGTCACTCAGTTATAAGTGCTTATTAACTATTTGACTTTGGAAAAGTTACATAGCTTCTTTAAACTTCAAGTTTCCTGATCTCTAAAATGGTTATTGATAGAACAAATATCAATTATTAGCATTTATTGTCCTCTTTCTATGTGCTAGGCACTGTGCTATTTTCAATGTATTATAATATTTGATTCTCAGAATATACTTTTTTTAAAGTATTTTTAATGTACCTCAGATGAGAAACTGAGGTACAAAGTTGTCACACAGGCAGGGAGTGGCAGAAGTAGGATTTGCAACCAGCTCTTCTGGTTGCAAATACTAGTACTTGGCATATGATTACATTAAAATTGGCAGTGATTCTAATTGTTTACTTGTGTTCTTCATTAGACTATGAACTTCTTGAGGATAAGGATACTATCTTAATATCTTCATTGCCTGGCACATAGGAGTTGCTGAATAAATGTTTGTTGAATAAATTTATAAAAGATGACAAGAGAAACAAATAACTAAGGAAAGTACAAATGAATGGCTCCCTGTGATGATAGTAGTGAGAAAACTATGAACTGAAATTAGGGGAGAAAGCTGAAGAAAATCAGTAAGGACCTTTAATATCTGTTCAGAACAAAAAGAGCCTTTTATGGGAATTGTGTTTGTATCCATGTAAATAATATGACAAAATATGGACTGAAAGTTGGGTAGAGAAATCAACAATGGGGAAGTAGAAATAGCCACAAATGAATGGCGATAGTCAACAAGGAGGTCGAAAATGACCTATGAAGTCATGGCTCTGTGCTAGTTAATTATACATTTATTTGTGATTATTGCAAATTTACACAATACATTTTAAATGCACCTTACTGTCTTATACCTGCATTCCTGGATAAAAGCATGGACTGGAGCTTGTATTCCTGGATTGAAGTTATGACTCTTAACTGTTTTGTGCCCTAATTTCTCCATCTGTAAAATGGTTAATAATAATAATGCCTACCTGATAGCAGGGTTGTGAGGATTAAATGAGTTAACTCATGTACAGCTCATTTTGTAATCTAGCACTAGGTAAATTTTAGTTATTTTTATGAGTATTACTAATCTTCTACCTAAATACAACCCTGTTGTTGTTTTACCTTTCTTTTTAATTTTAATTTTAATTGTTGTTCCAGAACAGTTTTCTGCCTTTTACCCCCATCCCAGCCCACCCCCCAAGCCTTCCTCACCTCCCTCCCATATCTACCCCCGTTAGTTTTTGTCCATGTGTCCTTTATACTTGTTCCTGCAAACCCTTCCCCTTTTCCCCTGAAATTACCTCCCCTCTCTCCTCTGTTTTACCTTTCTTCATTGTCTTTATAGATTGTTATCCATTGACATATTTACTTACACATAACTGCAATCATAGTGTATACATTTTTTTTTTGCTTTTAAAATTACACATTTTGCATATATATGGAGTCTACATAGGTAACATTTTAATACCTGCCCAATATTCCACTCAGCAAATACCAAACCTGTCTAATGGTTTTATCAATGCTTTTAATGAGAATTGATGGTACGCTTTTAGATTTTCAGATTACACAAATCTGGGAGGATTAGCTAATAGATTGGGTGACCAAATCAAGTTTCAGAAACATTTTAACAGCTTGGATAAATGTGCTAGAACTAATAAGATGACATTTAATAGGGATTACTGTAGAGCTTTACTCTCAGGCCAAGTGCCCAAATACAAGATGAGGGAGGCAGGAGAAAAGCCAAGGGTTTTTGCTGAAAGCGAGTTCAAAGTAGATCAGCAGAATGACAGAGCTGGCCAGGTACTTCACCCATATTGGTGGAGGGTGAAATAGAAGTAATCTTCTAGAATTAAAGATAGCATTGCTACTGAACTTCATCCTTTTTTAAAAATATTCCATTTATATATTTTTAGAGAGAGGAGTAGGGAGGGAGAAAAACATCAATGTGTGGTTGCCTCTCGAGCACCCCCAACTAGAGACCTGGTCCACAACCCAGGCATGTGCCTTGACTGGGAATTGAACTGGCAACACTTTGGTTTGTGGGCTGGTGCTCAATCCACTGAGTGATACCAACCACAGCCATTCATTTTACTCACTTAATTGTTCAATGGGCATGGTTGAGCACCTTTATGTCTTGGCCTCCTCTATGGTAGGTACAAGGCTTACTGATGTGGGGATCCCAGTCTGGTGGGATGAGAGACAACAAATGACTAAACTATAACAGGTTAGTCATTGTAAGGGAGATGTGCTTAGAATGCCATGGGGAACACAGAAGGAGCCAGTTACTGTGTGACTGAGCTCTGAGTAAGAAAAGGCTTAAAAAGCAGGCAAAATTTTGGCAGAGCTTAAAGGGTGGCTAAAAGTTCCCAGGCCAACCAGGTGGGGATAGGCATTTTAGGCAGAGGAAATGCTATGTGATATGTGAAGGTCTGTAGGACTGAGATGCTCTCCTGTTGTTGGGAAAGATCAAGATGTTGACTATAAAGAATAGGAGTAACAGGGAAGAGAGGTGGGGTCCAGATAACTAAATCCTGTATGATACTGTAAAGAGGTAGATTTTACACTGGAAAACATTTAGATACCTCTTGAACATGAAGACAGGGCAATGACAGGATCACACTGATAATTTAGAAAGAAACTTGTATATGGCACATGAGGGAGAAATAAGACTTAAGGCTGGCACATGTAACATGTTCTAGAATAGATTCATATGTAAAAACACAAAACAAATCTCAATAAATTTAAGAATATTGAAATCATATCAAGAATCTTCTCTGATCATAATGGTATCAAATTAAAAATCAATCACAAGAAAAAAACAGAAAAACACACAAAGACATGGAGGCTAAATCACATGTTACTAAGCAACGAATGGGTTAACAAGGACATTAAGGAAAAATTCAAAAGATACCTTGAAACAAATGAAAATTAGAACACAACACACCAAAATTTATGGGACACAGCTAAAGCAGTGCTAAGAAGGAAATTCAGAGCACTACAGGCCCATCTCGAGACACAAGAAAATTGTCAAATAAACAAACTATGCACTTAAAGCTACTAGAAAAAGAACAACAAATAAAGCCCAAAGTAGAAGAAAGAAAATAATAAAGATCACAGCAGAAACAAACAAAATAGAGTCTAAAAAAATACAAAACATCAATGAAACGAAGAGCTGGTTGTTTGAAAAGATAAACAAGATTGACAAACATTTAACCAGTCTCATCAAGAAAAAAAAGAGAACACAAATAAATAAAATCAGAAATGGAAGAAGAGAAATAACAAATGAATACAAAGGATTGTAAGAAATATTATGAACAATTATATGGCAACAAACTGGACAACCTGGATGAAATGGATAAATTCCTAGAAACATACAATCTTCCAAAACTGAATCAGGAAGAATGAGAAAATCAGAATATACTAATTACAGCTAATGAAATTGAGCAGTAATTTAAAAAACTCCCAACAAAGTCCTGAAATGAATGGCTTCACAGGTTACTTTTACCAAGCATTCAAAGAACATCTATTCTTCTCAAACTCTTCCAAAAAATTCAAGAGGAGGGAAAACTCCCAAGCTCATTTTATGAGGCCAGCATGATTCTAATTCAAAAACCAGATAAAGAGAATACAAGGAAAGAAAACTATAGGCTAATATCCCTGATGAACATAGATGCTAAAATCCTCAACAAAATATTAACAAACTGGACTTAGCAATACATTAAAAAGATCATACACCATGAACAAGTGGGGTTTATTTCCGGAATGCAAGATGGGCACAATATTTGCAAATCAATAAATGTGATATACCATAAACACAAAACAAAGGATAAAAATCACATAATGACATATATAGATGCAGAAAAAGTACTTCATAAAATCCATCATACATTTATGATAAAAATCCTCACATAGTGAGCCTTGGCTGGTGTGGTTCAGTCAATTGAGTGCTGGCTGCATACCAAAGAGTCACTGGTTCCATTCCTAGTCAGGGCACGTGACTGGGTTGAGGGCCAGGTCCCCAGTATGGTACGTGGGAGAGACAACCACACAGTGATGTTTCTCTCCCTCTCTTTCTCCCTCCCTTCCCCTCTCTCAAAAAATAAATAAATAGGCCTCAGCCACTTACCTGAGTGCACAGGGCTGGTGCGTCCTGCACCTACCTGCCCTCCAGCCATGACCCATGTCCTACCATAAGGGACTGGCTGCAGGCCTCTCTGAGTAGACCCTGTGCCCACTGCCAACTCAGCGAGACAGCCATGTGGGACCTGGTCATTGACGTGAACCCTAAGCCAAATCCATGGCCCCTACAGGCCCTGGGGCTGTGGCCCTCTTCCGCAAAGTAAGTGCCAGTGCTGGGGCAGTTTGAGGGTGAACCCCACTACTCCTCTGACCTGGTGCCCATCATCAGTCCCCTCCACACCCTCAGCTCATCACTGCTTTCATGAACCACAAGAAGCCAGGCTGTCAGCTCTGTAGAGGCCCCCAGCCCTGGCCTGGACTCAGGACTTGAGAACCTGAAGGCCTTGATCTGCCTCTTCTGTGGCTGACAGTTCACCAAGGTCTGGAAACTGCTGTGCCATGCCCAGTGTGACCATGGACTGTCCATTTACCAGACAGAACCTGAGGCCCCAGAAACCCCAATGCTGGGCCTGGCAGAGGTGGATGCAGCCATATCAGCAGTGCTGGGGCTGCAAGTGGAGGCTAAGGCCTCCTGGTCCAGTAGCCTCCCAAAGTGAAGCTCCCACCTGCCCCTTGTGCATGAAGACCCTCAGCTCCTTCAACAACCTCAAGGTGCACCTGCACTCACACATGGGTGAGCAGCCCTATGCCTGAGACCAGTGTCCCTATGCTAGTGCCCAGAGCAGCAAGCTCAACTGCCACAAGGAGACCACCAGCAACTGCAGCCTCAAAGCCCCTACCTGGCCAACACCAGTCAGGAACAGGCCTCAGCTGCCCCTCCAGAACCAGCTGCCCATGCTGCTGCCCCAGCAGGCACCCTCCTGTGTAGCCATGGAGAAAGGGCTAGAGCCGCCATGGCAGGTGTGCAGGAACCTGGGGCTCCGGGTGGTGGAGCTCAAGCTGGCCCTGGTGGGGATGACTGGGGAGTCACCATCAAGGTAGAGAGAACTGACTCTGCCCAGAGCCCAGAGATGTTGCCAAGAAGACATAGCAAGAGCTATGTGCCAGGGGGCAGTTGTGACATTTGTAGGAAGCATTTCACCAACAGCAGCAACCTGACAGTGCATGGGTGCTCACACACTGGGGAGTGGCCCTACGCCTGCAAGCTCTGCCCCTACACCTTGTGCAGAGCAACAAGCTCAACCGCTGCTGCTGCATGCACAGCCTGGGGCCCAAAGGTGCCCACTTGGAGTGCCCCCACTGCTGTGTGCCCTTCGGCCTGTGTGCCACCCTGGACAAACACTTGTGGCAGAAGCACCCTAAGGCTGGCAGAGAGGCCTGAATGGTAGAAATGCCCTCCCTCCCTGCTGTCCCTGGTACCACTTTTCACATATCTGTTGATCTTGTCCTTCCTTTGCTGTAAGTAAATCCTCCCTCCCTCAAAAAATAAATATAAATAAATAAAACCT
Organism: Anoura caudifer; assembly: GCA_004027475.1. Classification (NCBI taxonomy): domain Eukaryota; kingdom Metazoa; phylum Chordata; class Mammalia; order Chiroptera; family Phyllostomidae; genus Anoura; species Anoura caudifer. The sequence continues at coordinate 10,282 of PVKU01012597.1, forward strand.
TGAAGAAACATTCTCACATAGTGGGAATACAGGGAACATACCTCAACATAATAAAGGCCACATATAACAAACCCATACCCAACATCATACTCAATGGGCAAAATCTAAAAGCATTTCCCTTAAGATGAGAAACAAGACAGGATGTTCACTTTTAGTGGACTTATTCAACATAGTACTGGGAGTCCTAGCCACAGCAATTAGACAAGAAGAAAAAATAAGAAGCATCCAAATGGGAAAGGAAGAAGTAAACTTATAATTATTTAAAGATGACATGGTACTGTATATAGAGAACCCTAAAGATTCCACCAAAACTACTGGATATGATAAATAAATTCAGTGAAGTAGCAGGATACAAAATCAATATCCAGAAATCAGTTGAATATTTATACACCAATAATGAACTATCAGAAAGAGAAACTAAGAAGACAATTCCACTTACATTGTATTAAAAAAAAACTAGCAATAAATTTAACCAAGATGTAAACGGCCTATACTCAGAAAATTGGAAGACACTGAAGAAATTGAAGAATATACAAATAAGTGAAAGAAGATACAAATAAGTGAGACTATGTTCATGGACAGAAAGAATTAACATCATTAAAATGTCCATACTTCCCAAAGCAATCTATAGATACGACACAATCCCCATCAATATACCAATGGTGGGTTTCACAGAACTAGAATGAATATTCCAAGCATGTATAGGGAACCACAAAAGACCCCCAAATATACTCAGCAATCTAGAGAAAGAAGAACAAAATTAGGAGAATCACACTACCTGATATCAAACTATACTACAAGGCCATGGTAATCAAAAGAGCATACTACTAGGATAAGAATAGGCATATAAATTAATGGAACAGAATAGACAGCCAAGAAATAAACCCATCCTTTTATAGTTAATTAATATTTGACAAAGGAGGCAAGAATATACAATTGGGTAAAGACAGTCTATTCAATAAATGCTGTTGGGAAAATTGAGAGATATGTGCAAAAAAAAAAAAAAAAAGCAAGACTACTTTCTTACACCATACACAAGAATAAAGTCAAAATAGATTAAAAACTTAAATGTGAGACCATAAAATGGAAGACCCTAAAAATTGTAGAAGAAAACAGTCAGTAAATTCTCGGACACTTCTCTTAGAAATATTTTTTTTCTAATATGTCTTCACCAGCAAGGGAAACAAATGAAAAATAAATAAATAAACAAATGGGACTACATCAAACTAAGAAGTTTTTGCATAGTAAAGAAAACCATCAACAAAATGAAAAGACAACCCACTGAATGGGAGAATATATTCACCAATGATACATCTATTAAGGGGTTAAATCCAAAATTTATAAAAAACTCATATAACTCAACAGCAAGGAAACAATCCAACTTAAAAATGGACAAAGGACCTAAATAGACACTTCTCCCAAGAGGACATGCAGATGGCCAATAGACATATGAAAACATGCTCAACATCACTAATAATCAGATCAATGCAAATTAAAACCACAATGAGATATCACCTCACACCTGTCAGAATGGCTATCATCAATATATCAGCAAATAACAAGTGTTGGTGAGGATGTGGAAAAAAGAACCCTCATGTACTGTTGGTGGGGATGAAAATTGTTGCACCCACTTTGGAAAACAGTATGGAGTTACCTCAACAAATTAAAAGTGCAACTGCCTTATAAATTGTAAATTCTACTTCTGGACTTCCGGCCTAGATGGAGGCATAGGTGGACACACTGTGCCTCCTCGCACAACCAAAATTAAGGACAACAAAGATTTAGAAACAAGAAAACAACCAGAACTGATAGAAAATTGAACTGTATGGAAGTCCAACAACCATTCATCCAGACCGGTAAGAGGGGAAGAGTCGTGGCAGGAAAAAGTGGAGGTTGGCAGACCTGGGCATGCAGGCAGCAGTGGCTGGCAGACCCCAGGCACCACTGCAGACCCCAGGTGCACAGGTGGTGGCTAGTGGACCCTGGGCAGGGGCAAAGGGAAGACCCAGTGAAGCTGTACAAGGTGGCTGCCTGACCAGGCGGTCCCACATTCGTGTGCAGATAATCCAGGCGAAGGGGAAGAGGCAGAAGGAACTGGAATCTGAGAGAGCTGAGCAAGTGCCACTGTTCCCTCTTGGACCCCACCCCCACATACAGCGTCACAACCCAGTGACTGGGCTGCCTCACCCTGGGAAATACCTAAGGCTCTGCCCTAAACTACGTAACAGCTGTGACCAGACTACCCCTCCCCCCAAAAAAAAAGACCCAAAAATGGCTCAAACAGGAGAACAAATCAAAGCCCCAGAGGCAATTCATCTAAGTGACCAAGAGACAGCCAACCTATCAGATTCATAGTTCAAAGTACTGGTGATCAGATGCACAGTTCAAAGCACTAGTGATCAGGATGCTCACAGAATTGGTTGATTTTGGTCGCAAATTAGATCAACAAATGAAGGCTACACTAAGTGAAATGAAGGAAATTGTACAGAGAACCAATAGAGATGGGAGGAAAACTGGGACTCAAATCAATGGAGTGGCTCAGAAGGAAGAAAGAAACAACTAAACAGAAGACAAGGAAGAAACAAGAATTCCAAAAAAAAAAAAAATGAGGAGAGGCTTAGGAACCTCCAGGACATCTTTAAATGTTCCAACATCCGAATTATAGGGGTACTAGAAAGGGAAGAGGAAGAGCAACAAGTGGAAAACTTATTTGAACAAATAATAAAGAAGAACTTCCCCAATCTGGCAAAGGAAACAGACTTCCAGGAAGTCCAGGAAGTCCAGAGAGTCCCAAAGAAGTTGGACCCAAGGAGGAACACACCAAGGCACATCATAATTACATTAGCCAAGATTAAAATGAAGGAGAGAATTCTAGAAGCAGCAAGGGATAAGTACAGTCACCTACAAAGGAGTTCCCATCAGACTGTCAGCTGACTTCTCAAAAGAGACCTTCCAAGCAAGAAGGGGCTGGACAGAAGTATTCCAAGTCATGAAAGGCAAGGACCTACATCCAAGATTGCTCTATCCAGTGAAGCTGTCATTTAGAATGGAAGGGAAGATAAAGCGCTTCTCAGATAAGGTCAAGTTAAAGGAGTCCATCATCACCAAGCCCTTATTATATGAAATGTTAAAGGGACTTATCTAAGAAGAAAAAGATAAAAATATGACAGTAAAAAGACAGCAAATACACAAATATTAACAGCCACACCTAAAACAAAAGCAAACTAAGCAAACAAGTAGAGCAGGAACAGAAACACAGAAATGGAGATCACATGGAGGTTTAGCAACAGGGGAGTGGGAGGAGGAGAGAGGGGGAAAGGTACAGAGAATAAGTAGCATAGACTGTAGGTAGAAAATAGACAAGGGGAGGGCAAGAATAGTGTGGGAAATGTAGAAGCTAAAGAACTTATGACACATGGACATGAACTAAAGTGGAGGAATGTGGATGGGAGGGGGTGTGCAGGGTGGCGGGAATGATGGGGGAAAATGGGACAACTGTAATAGCATAATCAATAAAATATATTTAAAAAAAATTCTACTTCTGGGAATATATTGGAAGAACCTTGAAACACTAATTCAAAAAATATATGCACCCCTGTGTTCATGCAGCATTATTTACAATAGCCAAGATTTGGAAGCAGCCCTAGTGTCTATCAGTTCATGAGTGGATAAAAAAGCAGTGGTATATTTGTACAATGAAATATTACTTTGCCATAAAAAGGAAGGAAATCCTATCTTTTGCAACAGCATAGATAGACCTGGATAGTATTATGCTATGCAAAATAAGTCAGTCAGTGCAAGACAAATATCATATGATTTCAGTTATATGTGGAATCTATTGAACAAAATAAACAAACAAAATAGAAACAGACTCATAGATACAGAGAACAGACTGACAACTGAGTGGACAGAGTTGGGGGCTGGATTAAAAAGGTGAAGGGACTAAGCGAAGGGAGATGGAGGAGCAAAGTAAAAGAGAGTAAAGGGGTGATAAATGGTGACTTAAGGAGACTTGACTTGGGGTGACCACACAATACAATATATAGTTAATGTATTATAGAATTGTACAACTGAAACCTATATAATTTTATTTATTAATGTCATCCCAATAAATTCAATAAAAATGTTTAAAGACTTAAGCTGGGAGACCAGTTAAACATGCAACAATTCTTGAAGAGATAATTCATGCCTGAACAAAGACACCAATATAATGGTCTATATGTGTAGATGCTGGATTCAAGAAATATAATATTTAGGAAGTAGAACTTATAAGGCTGAGTGAGAGACTGGATGTGTTGCATGAGAGAGAGGGTGATGGTCCCAGATGACTCCTAGGATTCCGGCTGGTGTCTCTTAATAAGATGAGCAATTCAGTGAAAATAGGTTTGGGGTGGGGATGTGGAGATAAGGAATTTAGCTGTGGACATTTTGTGTTTGAGGCCTGTGGCCCAGCCAGGTGTATTCAGGAGGCATTTGCAGATTAGGGCCAGGGCCTTAGAAAGAGATGCAAAAACCCATCTCTCCCTGGGTTCTGCAGGAGTAAGGTAACACAGGGTGCCCATGTGAAAGTGGCCCCCTTAACTATAGCATTTACCATGACCTAGGAAATGGGCATATTCAGTGATGAATATCCCAGTCATCATAAAGCCAGTCCCACATGGTTTGCATATGAAACATATCAGCTGCTTCATCTGAGGGGCTCCACTTTGCTCCACATTCACAGGGGGAGATAGAAAGTCCTCCTTCTCAGAATAAATAGACCTCAGTGGCTTGTATCCTGGCTGTTGCCTCAGAAATAACATCCTGTGTATGTGGATCACTTATAGCCCTCTCTAATCTCTGATTGTTCCATAGTGAGCTGTGGGTTCTGCATCAACCTAAATATGTTCTTTCACTCTGTGGCATTCAAAACCAAAAACATAGTCCCCAAATTAGTTACTCTCACAGTACATTTTAAGTGAAGGTTCCTCAGGAAGCTGGTAGTGTTGAACTACAAAATGAAACAACTTCTTCACTCTGTACTCCCTGATTTCAGTAGTTTCTTGTCGTCACCCTTTCCCTACCTTGACAACCTTCTTGCTGACCACAGGTCTTAGAAGTATTTTCTATTGTCCCTGCATAATTTTTCCCTTGGGGGGCAGCTTTGGGGCTGGAGTCCCAAGCTCAGAATGATCCAAGTCTCAGCTTGGTTTAGCATTAAGGCCAACTCAGCAATTTATTTTAATTTTAAATATTACAGATAATAATAACCAAGGGATTGTGTGTTTAGCATGCCTCTTATTATTTTCCACTTCCTTATATATCCAATGAGCCAAGTCAGAGTCAGGTTTACTACCATTCGTAAATTCATTTGGTAACTTTTACCTTTAGTAACCTATCACAGCACAACTGCAGTTTCATACCATAGGTGACTAGGTAGCCATCTAGGGAGCAAAGGTTCATTATTTTCTGCCTTTCTTTTTTTTTCTCTTCCCAAACTACTACATGTTTCTGTGAACCAGGGCTATTCCAGTAAATCCCATTTCTCTGACATCAGCTAAGGGGTTCTGAACTCAATTCCAATATTTGGGTATAGGTAGGTCCTTCCACACAAACACACCACCAATTCTTCAACAACATCTAGGTGGTCCTACAATTCAACTCAGTTCTGACATTGCTGGGTTAAGGGCTGAGTTCCACAATACTGCCCCTCCCCCAACTTCAGATCCCATTCAAAAGTCCAGGCATCGTTTTAACTGGCTATAGACTGGAGCAGCAATTTTCAACCATTTTCATCTCATAACACACATAAACTAATTACTAAAATTCTATCACACACCAAAAAATATATATTTTGCTGCTCTGATGAAAAAAATAGGTATAATTTTGATTCATTCACACCAGGTGGCTATTGTTGTGTTGGCTGTTGTTATTTTTTTAATTTGACGATCTAAGGAAAAAAGATCAGTGTGCCTAACTAAATAGTTAGGTGTTGCATGTTTTAAAATGCTTGTAGGCACGCCTGTGTCCTGCAGCACATCAGTTGAAAATCGCTGAACTAGAGGTTTCCGTGAGTATCTTCTTGGTTTCAATTAAATTGCTAGAGCATCTCGCAGAACTCAGAGAAATATTTTACTTACTAAATTACTGGTTTATTATAAAGAGACATAACTCTGTAATAGCTAGATGGAAGAGGTACATAGGGCAAGGTATGCGGAAAGAATGTGGGGTTTCCATGCCCTCTCCAAACACATCTCCCCAAATCTTCACCAACCTGGAAGCTCTCAGATACATATCCTTTTCGATTTTTATGGAGGCTTCAGCACATAAGCATGATAGATTAAATTCATTGGCCATTGGTGATTGAACTCAATCTCCAGCCCTTCTCCCCTCCCTGGAGGTCAAGGGGTAGGACTAAAACTTCAAATTCTCCAATCATGTGGTTGGCTCCACTGGCTACCAGCCCCCATCCTTAGGTGCTTTCCAAATGTCACCTCATTAATATAACAGACACATTATCACTCTCAACATTTTGGAAATTCCAAAAGTATTTTAGGAGTTCTGTGCCAGAAAAGGGGTCATGAAGATCTAGTACATATTTCTTATTTTAAATCACAGTATCACAGGGTGCATTAAGATATGTTTGTATCCTCCTGTTTTCTTTGTTCTTGCTTCAGAATAGTTAAGTTAGCTCTCTAGTCACTTGTTCAGAGGAATAGCCTTGCTCTTTCATTTCCTTGGTGAGTGATGCTTTTTGAATGAGAAATTATTTACTCCCTTCCCATGAATTCTTTTAAAAATGTGGAATGCCACCAAAATAGTTTAACTCTAGATGCATTCCTAGGAGCCCAGCTGTGTGTTTGACTACCCGCTCCGCCCCAACCTAAGTCTACCTCCTCTCCTAGTCTGCTGTGGCAAGTGAAGAACCTTCCTCTACTTCAGACCCTTCAGGTTGATCTGTAAGTGAGTTTTGCATGCACTGCCAAGAGACAATGATGAAGCTGTGGACTGAAAACAGGGCAAAGAAGGAGAAAGCTGAAAAGGCATTGAGGAGAGGGAGAGTCTTACGTGGAGAAAGCATTGTTCTGTTTCTCACATCGGATCCCCTTGCAGTTGTTCGGCTCATCGATCGCTCTGGTCTCATAATAAAAGTAAAGCTGGTTCAATCCATTGGCAAAAGCCAGAAGGACCAGGCAGTAGATGAAGAGGAATTTGAGGATATCAAGCAACATTCTCCCCAAAGAGATCTGCAGAGGCCCTAAATGGGAGTTGGCTGTGAACAGGGATATGAGACGCAATGAACTTAAAATGTTGGATATCGCAAAGAGTGCTTCTGCAATCAGAGTTGGGTGCCACATTTCCCATTCTTCCCTTGGACGAGAACCATTATACTGAAAGAAAGAAGTGCACAAGTTGAGAAGTACAGTGAGCATTTATAAAACTTTACCCTCTTTCCTCTCTTCTGTACCCAAATAAAAAGTCACCAAAGTAAGCATCAAACATCCATTTATACAACAGACCCTATATACACAGGATCTGTTGTATAAATAAAAAAAAAACACTTTTTTTCTCACCAGAACAATACATGATTGCTAATAAATTTCTTCCTTCAATCCAAATATATACCTAGCATATAGACATAGAAAAATGATTTTCAGAGCAATCATTTGGAGCAATCATCCATGGTTTATCAATAGACATTTTCTAACTGTGGGTTTCCCAGATTGTTGGGGAGTGTCCCTGGAACTGAGCCACTGGTATGTCCAACGTAGTGGAGACAAACTACTCTGCTCCCTAATGAGATTTCAAATTAAATTTGCCTCCTCAATTCCCCATCCATTTTGTCTGAGCACCATGGACAGACTGTTACTGAAGGACAAGGGATATGTTCAGCTTCTGCAGCATGTACAGTGCTCATCCTGATTTCCCTGCTGAGCGCAGTTTGTGGCTGGTGGAGCATCCTCAGAGGATTGTAACTCAGAGATTTCTGCTAATTTTTTTTTACAGTCTGTAATGTATTCCATACTATTACAAATGGCATGTCTATCTTTCACATAATAAATTTAATACTGCCCATACAGGGGTGTATGCATGTATTTTTTTTTTTTTTGCATGCATGTATTTTATTTTCCTTTGACAGCCCTATAAGTTGGAATACCCCTCTGGCAAAAATGAAGAACCAGAGGGTTGAAGGAGGGGAAGAATCAGTATTTCTAGGGTTGTTATCCATTTTTCAGTCCTGTCTGGGATTTTCAGCTCCTAGAACATTGTGTATCCAGCCTTGTAGAAAGATGGCTTCATTGTGAGACCTAAGGTCAAATTGAAATTTGTCACTTAAAACTGTCTTTACCACTCATGAAAAGTAGCCACATAATAGCCCAGTGTTGGGGGCATAGCAGCTGGCAGACACCACAAATAGGTGGGCACTGGCCACAGGACTTCCCAGCATGACGAAGACAGCTCTAGGCTCAGGGCTCCCATGGTCAGGGCTGCCCAGGCAGAGCCCAGGAGCCACTGTGCTGATTTTGCCATGTTCGACTCAGGGCCACTCTGCTTTTGCTCTTGACCTCCTTGCCCTTGAGGACAGTGCCTGCATGCTGCAAAGCCACTTCCCAGAGGCCAGAGATGATTTGGCCTGCAAGGGGATGTGCTTCTGACACCCTATCCCCATTCCCACCAGAACAGCCCTCCCTCCTATCCTCCATTAAAGAGCAAGCTTACTTTCAAAAAACAAAACAAATAATTCCCCAAACTGCCTTTATCTCTTAACTTCACCATAGAATGAAGGTAATATCTATGCCTATCCACTACACACATTTGTGATTATGTATGCATATGTGAAAGTCTGTGTACACCATGAAGGGAGATGTTATGGAAATACAGGAAATTGCTTATTACCTTCCTAAGACAGAAGTAGATTTGGCCTGAAATTCAACCTGAAGCATATTGCCTTGAGCTTTCATCTAAATATCACAGCTTCTCAGGACTATATGTAAACAACTTTCCTGAGAAATTGTTGCATTGGGGGTCAAATTGTATTGTTAGTATTTCTAAAATATGCTTCAGTTCCAATAACTGAGGAAACTGGTATTGTTGATTTGTGTATTTCCATTATTCTTTACTGTTGGAGGAGTTTGGAGAAACCTTGCCACAATTCTGCTTCTGTTTCAGATAGACTTTAGTTGGCCAATCAGTTTTGTGTACTCTTGGCCCAATTTATATCTGTACATTTTTCCTTCCAAAAAATATGCTGCTCTGCTGTGGAGAGGTGGGCATTGTTATGCCTGTTTTACAAGTGGAGGAACTGAAACACAGAGAGGCCAAGTCACTTACCTAAGATCACACAGCAAGTTGATGTCAGGTACAGGACTAAAACTCCAATTTGTAAAGACTCAGCCTAGCACTATTTCTATTAAATGTTACTTATATCATAGTTGATATCACAGCACATATGGTAGATAGGTTTTTAAGGGTTTTGAGGTATATGTAAAAGACAGATAATGTTTGCTGATAAGAAAACAGACCTATGTTTTAAAACTAGAAATTACTAGCTAGAACATATATAGATCATAATTTAGGATTTTTCCATGCACAGCCACAACTGTAACCACAGGGAAGTCTTCTGCCCATTAGATGGTGAGCCTGAATTTGCATAACACTCAGAAGTGTGAAAGATGATTCTTGTGACATATCTATGCTTTGCATACACCTTTGAAGAAAGATGTAAAATATGAGAGCAGGAAATACATTTGGACCTCGTTTATTATGGAGGTTAGCAAAAATGTTCTGTTAAAGGCCAGATAGTATATACATGGTGGGGCAAAAGTAGGTTTGCAGTTGTGAGTTCGCAAAACAGAGGGTTTTTGTGAATCATTATTTGTTAATTATTGTATCGTTTTCCATATGAACCACTGTAAATGTACATTTGCCCCATCCTGTGTTTTTTGCTTTGTGGACTCTATCTATGGTCCTTGTAGCCATTACTCAACTCTTTTCTTGTAGAACTAATAGAGAGTATGTAAAAAAAAATACACATGGCAGAAGGCCAAATTGTCCCTGCAGACCATAGTTTTCTGGCTCCCAGTCTAACACAAGTGGTTTTTCAACTTTGTTCCTTGAAACCTGAGACATCAATGGAGGCATCTGGTGGCCACTGTGGGAGCCAAAGAAGAGGCCTGGAAGAGCGTTCCTCATTCCAAATTCAAGATATTGAACTTCTGCATAAGTTTTAATTTCAAGATGTGGTTCCATGGAAAAATTAAAAAGTTGAAAGCCACAGATTTAGTCCAATCTTATTTTTCAGAGGCAGAATCTAAGGGTCAGAGAGGTTGAAGGATGACCTATGGTAATCCAACTTGTGAATATCAAAGTGAGGATTACATTTGGGTTTCCTGACTCTTGAGTTAGTGATTTTGGGAGGAAAGTGATTTTTTTCTCATATTTTCTAAGATTGAATGTACCTGAAAAATTGGCTTTCATGCCTTTCAAAGCGGTATGAATTGCATTCTGTTAACTCAAAAGCAAAATAGGAGGAGGAACAGACTAATGTGAAGACTCAGTCATAACAACAATGGGTGTGTGTGTGTCTACAGCCAAGTACTGGCTAAAGAAAGAACTACAATTCAATGGAAGTAAGGTGGTAGTGAAATAAATCTAGGTGAAGTGATCTTAGAAGACAAAGGGACAATTATTTTTTATTTGTATGGTTATCTGGAGGGGAGCACTGAGGGCCAACCTTATATGTATTTGTTCCTTTTGAGTACTTCAGTACATGGCCTTTTGGTTCCTGTTGTTGTAGACCATATAAAATGGTATGTATGTGGTCTGTCCAGAAGGTATCTAGACACATAAAATGAAAAATAGAGACATTTCTTGAAGAACATACAAGATACAAGAAACACTCTACATAGGACAATGATGTCTCAGTTCCCTTCAAAGTAGGCACCTTGGGACCTCACACAGTTCTCCCAATCACCATCAGCTGCTTTGTTGTATTTTCCTGAGTGTCATTAATTATTTGAAATCTCTTCCCTTTCAAGGGTGATTTTAATTTTGGGAAAAGCCATAAGTCACAGAGTGCCAAATCTGGGCTGTAGGGGGACTGAGTCACCTCGGTGATTTCATGTTTCACAGAAAACTCTGCACAAGACATGATACATGAATGGGTATGTTGTTGTGATATAGCTGCCAATCGCCAGTTGCCCATAACTGTGGCCTTCTGAATAGTTTGCTCAGAGGAATGTTCAACCTTAATGCAAAATTTGATATAAATTTGTTGCTCTATTTGCTTAGTCATTTTGAATGTGATGGCCACACAGTACACATGCTCACTCAATGGCATTTACTGCCCCCACTGACTAGTCCAGTGGTCATCATTGTTCAGGCATGCACATTCCAATCCACTCTCCTTGGCTGCCAGGGTACATTGATGTCATGCAATCCATTCTGACTATATTGACAATGTATGGACTTTTCCCAGACAGACCTCATATATGTTGTTGACTAGGTTTTTACTCTAATAAAAGATCTCTAAGTCCAGCTTCTGTACTTCTAAGTCCATGGTGCTTCTGTACTTCTTCAGTGCAACAATGATCTGAAATGTTTCTAGGAGACTGAGAACCAGAGCTTTTCTGGCTTTACCTCATAAGGGTTGGCTCATCCTACTTAGAGAAGTTCATCTCATGCTGGTGTGCTCTGTGAATGAGTAGACTACACTGCCCATTTATAATTTCTCGTTGTAAATCCAAAGTCTGCATCTTGCATGTCTTGTTTTGTAAATCTTCTTTTTTTATTGAAGGACTCCAGCTTGTTGGCAAATGTTTCCTTTGAGTTAAGTAGTTTTCAGTTAAGGGACATTCACTCAGCTTAGTAGAGCTGATTTACCCATATACTCTCTGGTGGAAAAGTGTCTAGCATCTAGGAAGCCTTACCAGTGAAGTTGGATAGGTTATGTGATCAGCTAACATTAGCCATCAACAGGTACATTTTCGTATCACCAATAGTTAATAATTTTCTTGATAATTTATTCTAAACTTCCTGTTTAAGAAAACCCCACCAATTTCTAGATTGATAATTGATTGTTCCTCCAGTGTATAAATACCACTTTCAAAGGAAGAATTTTTTTTAGGCAAATAGTGTTACTTACTTAGTCAGCAGAGTGCCAAAATGACATGGATATCATCCAGCCACATTAACCAGACATTCAAATGTTTCCTCACCAGGTTTTTCTTGTAAAGAAGTTGTAAGTATGTACTAAACAACATAGGCTTCTTAAAAATGTTTCATGACTGCATTCAATATTCATGCTCCATATAAGTAACTCTAAAGATCTTAAGATTTATGCAATATGCACATTAAATATATAAAAATAAAGTAAGCTGTTGGATAGCAATATCCCCATTTCAAAATTTAATGTAGAATTTAGTGCTAAAGAGCATGACTGACTAGATAATCTTGGTGACTGAATTGTCAGCCTTTTCTTCATACTGGAGAAGTTCAACTCAGGCAGTAGGAGGATGGCCATTCCATTATCTAATGAGTACCAAACCTGAACTTGAAGCCTGTGACTATCCAATGTGAAGCCTGTGACTATCCAATGTGAAGGGCAGAATATGAAACTATTTTTTTCAGGATAATTCAGGCTGTACAGCATTCAGAAAATGCATCAAGTTGGTGTGTGTATGTGTGTGTATATATACATATTATCTGAATTGGTACCGAGACATAGGTTGGCTGATATTAAAAAAGCTGGATTTATCACAGCTTGAATGATCATCCTGGTGGTAGAAGTGGTGAGGGAGGCAGAGACAATTAAAGGTCTGTCTCATGCACTGAAGTTTCTAGTGTTCTGTTATCTGTCACACGAAGAACACTTTGGGAAGTGTGAATATTTAGCTTTGAGAAGAGACAACTCAGTGGGTTAGAGAGAGATTACTGCATACTGGATGCACTATTATGGAGAAGGAACAGCCTTGTTTGATTTGAGCCCACGGGGAAGAAGGATTGTTAATGAATGTATCAAAGAAAGAAGATTAGAACAATATAAAGTTAGCACTTTTTAATGAAGCGACAATGGTTGAGAGAATCTTTTGGAGATAGTGAGTTTAGTGGTTTTTTTTCCCCTTCCCTATGCAAGCATTAGTAGGTCATCTTCTTGGAAAAGATATTGGTAGAGAGGATTTAAACGCTTACCGCATGGATGGGTGGCTGAAAACCATTTTACATTCAGAGTTTAAGAAGCTAAGGATTCATTTACAAATTGCTCCATTCTCCACTTTCTTTGCTTAGGTGGACAATGCTTACAAACTATTAAAAGAATATTTATATGGTACTTGCCCACAGGGATGGGACTGTCATCAACATTTTCCCCTTAAACTGTTTATGTCCTGAGTGCTAAAACTTAATGTAACACAAATCATTGGTTAAGAAAAATGGCAGACATTCCAAGTTACCTTGAAATAGGCCACGATCTTCAAGGAAATAGTTGCCAGGTAGAGTGAGTTCATTGCAAAATCCATCAGGTTCCACCAGTCATGGATGTATTCAGTAAATCCACCAACCCACATTTCCTTAATCTCCCCCCAAATGAAACCTGAAGAATGGAAGCAAAAGGTGTATTTCTTCACAGGGTTGGAATAGTCATCATACTCATTTTAGTAGGATTCCCCCAAGTAATGAAAGATGAAAAAGTGAATCAATTGGGGTCAGTGGCATAAAGCCCCTAGATAAAGTAATCATTTACTTATTTTTCTTTTCTATCTCACCTCCCAGTCTTGAACTTACCAAACCTGATAGACTTTACCTGAATATGCACACATGTTATACTTTTCTGGCTACTACTCACTTTGAGTGTTATTACTATAGTTACTGGAATGCTGTTATAATTTTGGATGCCAGATTCTACCAACTTCACATTTTAGAGTGGGAGTAATTTCATCAATAAATTAACTTGGTCAATATTATCTCATAGTTCTTAGTTTCCAATATGTGCTTGGGGGAAATGTCTCAATAAGTTTTGAAGTGAGCAAGGCTACCATGAAACAAAATACTCGATGTCAGAGCTGGAGCCAGGCAGTGGGGCCCAAAATAATGTAGAATCCTCTTTTCTCCTCTCTTTTCTCATTGTGTGGTGATTTCATGGAATTCCGCTTGATAACATAGATGCTTTAAAATGTGGAAAGCAGTAAAGGGGTATGGCTATAGTCTAAGGCAGTGTGCTTCTTAGACTTTAAAGTGCATGTGAATCACCTGTGGATGATGTTCAAATGCAGATTCTGATTCTATAGACGCAAGGTGGAACTTGGCATTCTGTATGTCTAATAAGCTCCAGGTGATGCTGACATTGCTGGATTGGGGTCCACTCTTTGAAAAGCAAGGATGTAGAGGATGGCAGTGCATTAGAGGATCCAGTGCAATCTAATTATGCTTAGAGACTACTAGTGAGGCTGATTTTATCATGAATTGTGCAAATTTCCCAGGTTCCCCTCCTGATTGTAAAATCAGTATCCAAATAGTATGTCTACTCTGAATAAGTACCGGGATTGTGTGGGATAGCCATCAGAAAGCAATAGATTTATGTGCCCCCTCTCCCAGTATGGGAAAGAGGGTATTGAATAGACTGATTAGCATGTGCCTTGCCTAATTTACCTGAGGCCTATCCCGATTGACACTTGGCTTTCTTTCTAAACCAACTGACAGACATCTTCCTTATCTTTGATTATGTTAGGTTAGTAGAAACAACCCCTGGGTTCATTGCCAATCTCACTGTAAGACAGGCAATACTGAGTGACCAGGGCCTAGGAAAGAAGGAACTACATTCCTGAGAGTCCTAACAAAGGACTACCCCACTGCACAGAAGGAAGCTGCCTTAGTTCAGGGCCAGTGAAACTATCTATTTCAGTAGTTTCTTTAGACAAGACCAGCGGTCAGTCTGGCCGTATCCTGGTCTTTTTGACTCACCAAGAACCCAAGGTAATATCATCCATTCCACGACAGTTGGGGGAGGCCCCTGTACATGAAGGTCTGTCCTGACGATGTGCTGAGAAGCCAGGAGAAGCATGAAGAGGAAGGTCAGATATGATGCTGTGTGACAGATAAACTTGATAAAGGGTTTCTTGATGAATAGACCAAGGTTGCTCCTGGGTGAGATAAGATAAGCTATAGACAGCATGGGAAACAGGAACCCAATGGTCATGCAGGTCAGGAGCTTGACTACCCAGTGTTTCCGCCGCCATCCAGGGAAGCCATCATACCACAGAGTGGCAAGCAACTGTTGGCAATTGGGCTGAGCAACAAACTGGGAAAAGAAGAGAAAAATTTAGGCATCTTAGATGACCAGGAGGCAGTCTACATTCATAATACTTTTCCTAGCTTACAGCCAGCTGCATGGACAATTCCTCAAAGAGGCCTGGTTTCTAGGTTCCCATGAATGGATCTAACCCAAGAGACAGCTCTACATATGAAGACTAGATCTTCCTTAGGATTATTTGTTTCATGTATTAAACAAAGTCACTCTGTTTGGTTTGTGCTCTGACATACTTCTCTATTCCCCTTCCCATCATATTACATAAATGATTCCTAAAAGCTGGGTCTGCATCAAAATCACCCAGGGAACATTAAAAAAATCCATATCCCAGGGAGACCGCAGGCTGACTAAATGAGCCTCTTTGTGTGTGTGTGTGTGGAGGGGGGTGGTGGGTAGAGTCTGGGTAGCTGTTTTATAAAATTCTCCTCTGTATTTACATGCCTTTTAGCAGATAACCATGGGGATATTTCATTTCAAATAGACTTACATTTATTCATTCCCCTAGCCTATGTAACACATCAACAGATGTGTACTTTGGGCAAACACGAACTGGCAGGGAATCAGCTCATGCCTGTGGCTATGGTTTAGTATGGAAATGAATTCCATTTTTGATTTTGTGTTTTCTCTCCTTTGGTTCTGAGCACTTCTTGATTGGCTAGCAATGAATCAGGTTGTCACTTTGCCATTTATTTAATACCTTCTCCAGTCAAGACATGCAAAGGAAAAAAAAATATATTTGGCGGCCAATATTACAACATGTATACAACTCAGATGGGCTTTTACTTAAAAATAGTCTACAAAGTGTCAGTGATTAAATAAATCTGTGCTGGATGAATCTTGGCAGGACCCTCTGTCTCTAAAGCCTTCTTTTCTTAGTGTATGCAGGGGAGTGAACTCTGGTAGCTAAGTCAAGACTCTTAGGAGTTGCAACTACAAGGTGTTCTTAATATAATCAGATTAACTACCATCTATTGAGCTCTTATAGTGTGCCAGGCACTGTACCAGATTGTCACATATATCATCTCACAGCAACCCTAAAAGCAGATATTAGTATTATACCCATTTTGCAGATGATGGGACTGAGCCCAAGCTTACATTCTTAGAAAGGGGTGGAGCCAGTATTGGAGCACTAGCTTGGATGACCAAAGACCAAGGTCATAAAAAAAATCCATGAACGGTATGGTCTGAGGCTTGCAAAAAGTTCATATTCATAGTATCTTACCCATTGACCTTACCACAGTTATTGAAATGCCCATATCACTTATTATTTTGGGTTGCATTGGACTTATATTTATGTTTTTAGGATTTAGTAATATATGAAACTACTATCTATTGTTAAGAGTTAAAAGTAAGTATATCATATTAGCTAATTATCTAGCTATAAGGGACCTTCCTACCAACAAATCCCAGAAGTTTTGGGGTCCTCCTAGCTCTGGGCTCCTGACTAGAAGCTAGTATAAGCAAGAGGAGCGATGCTAAGAACATGAGGGAAATCCTGAAGATCTTAGCTGCATAGTTTATCCCCAGGCTAGATCTTTATGGGACCCAGGTTTTCAACCTGTCTAAATCTTTACTTTATAAACCTCCTAAGGCCCTCATTACAGTTGTTTTTTCCTTTGCAAAGCTTCATTTCTCCAATGCTCCCAGGCAAAAACTGAAAAGATTTTTTTTTCTTTACTGCTGCATAAGACTTTTGGAAAAGCTATAGCTTTTTTTTCTTTGACATAAAGCTGTGTCTTTTTGTTTGTTTTTTCTATTTCTTTAAATTTGAATTGTTGTTCTTGTACATTTTTCTGTCTTTTACTCCCATCCCAGCCCACTGCCCCAGACCTCCACAACTCCCTCCCATATCCACCCCCCACCCCCTTGTTTTTGTCCATGTGTCTTCCATACTTGTTGCTCCAAACCCTTCCCCTTTTCCCCTGAAATTCCCTCCCCTCTCCCCTCTGGTCACTGTCAGCGTGTTCTCAATTTCAGTGTCTTTGGTTAAATTATGCTTGTTTGTTTGTTTTGTTGATTAGGTTCCTGTTAAAGGTGGGATCATATGGTATTTGTCTTTCACTGCCTGGCTTGTTTCACTTAGCATAATGCTCGCCAGTTCCATCCATGCTGTTGTGAAGGGTAGGAGCTCCTTTTTTTCTGCTGCATAGAATTCCATTGTGTAAATGTACCATAGTTTCTTGATCCATTCATTTACTGATGGGCACCTAGGTTGCTTCCAACACTTGGCTATTGTAGATTGTGCTGCTATGAACATTGGGGTGCATAGGTTATTTTGGGTTGGTGTTTCAGAGTTCTTAGGATATAATCCAAGCGGTGGGATTGCTGGGTCAAAAGGAAATCCATTTTTAGTTTTCTTAGAAAATTCCATACTGCTTTCCATAGTGGTTGTAGCAGTCTGCAATCCCACCAACAGTGCACTAGGGTCCCCTTTTCTCCACAACCTCTCCAACACTTGTTGTTTATTGCTTTGTTTATGATGGCCATTCTGACTGATGTGAAGTTGTATCTCATTGTGGTTACAATTTACGTCTCTCTGATAGCTAGTGATATTGAGCATTTTTTCATGTGTTTCTGGATGCTCTGTGTGTCCTCCTTGGAGAAGTGTCTGTTCAAGTCCTTTGCCCATTTTTTAATTGGGTTGTTTGTCTTCCTGGAGTGGAGTCATGAAAGTTCTTTATATATTTTGGAGATTAAACCATTGTCTGAGGTATCATTGGCAAATATGTTTTCCCATACACTTGGTTCTCTTTTTATTTTAATATTGTTTTCTTTAGCTGTGCAGAAGCTTTTTATTTTGATGAGATCCCATTTGTTTATTCTTTCTTTTATGTCCATTGCTTTAGGGGACATATCAGTAAAAATGCTGCAGCATGAAATATCTGAGATTTTCCTGCCTATGTTCTCCTCTAGGACTTTAATAGTGTCATGGCTTATATTTAAACCTTTTATCCACCTTGAATTTATTTTTGTGATGGTATAAGTTGGTGCTCGAGTTTCTTTTTTTTTTGCATGTAGCTGTTCAGTTCTCCCAACACCACTTGTTGAAGAGGCTACTTTTACTCCATTTTATGTTGCTGCTCCATTATTGAATATTAATTGACCATAGAGACTTGGGTTTATTTCTGGGCTCTCTATTCTATTCCGCTGGTCCACTGGTCCACTGGCACATGGACCAGTACCAGGCTGTTTTGCCAGTTCCAGGCTGTTTTGGTCACAGTGGCCTTGTAATGCAGTTTGGTGTCAGGTATTGTGATCCCTCGTACTTTGCTCTTCTTTCTCAAAACTGCTGCAGCTAATCGAGTTTGTTTATGGTTCCATACAAATTTTTGAAGTGTTTTTTCTATGTCTGTGAAATATGCCATTGGTACTTTAATAGGTATTGCATTGAATCTGTAAATTGCTTTGGGTAGTATGGACATTTTGATGATGTTGATTCTTCCGATCCATGAACATGGTATATGTTTCCATTTGTTTGTGTCTTCCTTGATTTCTTTCTTCAGTGTTGTGTCATTTTCTGCATACAGGTCTTTTACGTCCTTGGTTAGGTTTATTCCTAGGTATTTTATCTTTCTTTTTGCTATATTGAATGGGATTTTTTTCTTGATTTCTGCTTCTGCTGTTTCATTGTTGGTATACAAAACTGCCTTTGATTTCTGGATATTGACTTTGTATCCAGCTGTTTGGCCAAAATTCATTTATTAGGTCGAGCAGCTTTTTGGCCAAGTGTATAGGATTTTCTATGTACGCTATCATGTCATCTGCAAACAATGATAGATTTGTTTCCTCCTTTCCAATTTGGATGCCCTTTATTTCCTTTTCTTGTCTAATCACTGTGGTGAAGACTTCCAATACTATATTGAACAGAAGTGGTGAAAGTGGACACCCTTGTCTTTTTCCTGATCTTTGTGGAAAAGACTCTAGTTTTTGCCCATTGAGTATGGTGCTGGCTGTAGGTCTCTCATATATGGCCTTTATTATATTGAGAAATGCTCCCTCTATTCCCACTTTGCTGAGTGTTTTTATCATAAATGGGTGTTGTACCTTATCAAATGCTTTTTCTGCATCTATTGATAGGATTATGTGATTTTGTCTTTGCTTTTGTTTACGTGATGTATTACATTTAGTGATTTACAAATGTTGAACCATCCTTGCATTCCTTGGATGAATCCCACTTGGTCATGGTGTATGATCTTTTTAATGTATTGTTGGATGCAGTTTGCCAATATTTTGTTGAGGATTTTAGTGTCTATGTTCATGAGAGATATTGGCCTGAAGTTTTCTTTCTTTGTTGTGTCTTTATCTGGTTTTGGGATTAGGATGATGCTGGCTTCATAAAACGAGTGTGGGAGTCTTCCATCATTTTGGATTTTTTGGAGTAGTGTGTGAAGAATAGGGGTTAGCTCTTCCTTAAATGCTTTGTAGAATTCTCCTGTGGAACCCTCTGGTCCAGGGCTTTTGTGTGTCAGGAGTTTTTTGATTACTGCTTCAATTTCATCTGCTGTTATTGGTCTGTTCAGGCTTTCTGCTTTTTTTTATTGAGTTTTGGAAGATTATATTTTTCTAGAAACTTGTCCATTTCACCTAGGTTTTCAAATTTCTTGGGATACAGTTCTTCATAGTAATTTCTTACAATCCTTTGTATTTCTGTGGTGTCAGTTGTAATCTCTCCCCTTTCATTTCTGATTGTGTTTATTTGGGTCCTCTCTCTTTTTTTCTTGATGAGCCTGCTTAAATGCTTGTCAATTTTGTTTATCTTTTCAAAAAACCAGCTGCTGAATTCATTGATCCTTAGAATTGTGCTTTTAGTCTCTATGTAATTTATTTCTGCTCTGATCTTGGTTATTTCCTTCCTTCTACTTGCTCTGGGCTGTCTTTGTTGTTGTTCCTTGAGTTTTTGTAGGCATAGGGTTGTTTGTTTAAAATGTTTCTATTTTTTTAGGTAGGCCTGTATCACTCTGAACTTCCCTCTGAGGACTGCCTTCTCTGTCTACCATAAGTTTGAGGTCATTGTGGGTTCATTTTCATTTGTTTCCAGAAACTTTTTGATTTCCACCCTAATTTCATTCTTGACCCCTTCATTGTTTAATAGCATGCTATTCAATCTCCATGATTTTGAGGATTTTGGCTTTTTCCCCTTGGAGTTGGTTTCTAATTTCAGTCCCTTGTGGTCAGAGAAATGTTTGGTATGATTTCAATTTTCTTGAATGTGTTGTGGCTTGTTTTGTGTCCTATCATGTGGTCTATCTTTGAAAATGTTCCATGTGCATTTGAAAAGAATGTGCATTTAGTTTCTTTGGGATGAAGTGCTCTCTATATATATCAGTTAAGTCCATTTCATCTAGAGTGTTGTTCAGTGCCACAATATCTTTGTTGATATTTTGTTTGGAAGATCTGTCCATTTTTGACAGTGGGGTGTTAAAATCCCCTACTATAATTGTGTTGCTGTCAATATCTTTCTTGAAGTCCTCTAAGATTTTCTTTATGTATTTGGGTGCTCCTATGTTAGGTGCATATATATTTACAATGATTATGTCTTCTTGGTGGATTCTTCTTTTAAGTATTATGAAGTGACCTTCTGGGTCTCTCTTTATGGCTCTTCTTTTGAAGTCTAGTTTGTCTGATATGGGTATTGGTACCCTAGCTTTTTTTCTTTTCCTGTCCATTTGCTTGGAAAATGTGTTTCCAGACCTTCACTTTGAATCTGTGTAGGTCTTTTGTCCTGAGGTGGGTCTCTTGTAGGCAGCATATTTGTGGGTCATGCTTTCTTATCCATTTAGCTATTCTATGCCTTTTGATTGGGGCATTTAATCCATTTACATTTAAGTTTATTATTGATAGGTACTTATTCATTGCCATTCTCCTACCTATGTTTCTCTCTCTCTCTCTCTCTCTTCTTTTCCTTAAAGCAGTCCCTTTAGGATCTCTTGCAGAACTGGTTTGGTAGGGGTGTATTCTTTTAGACTTCTTTTGTCTGGGAAGCTCCTTTTTTGGCCTTCTATCTTGATTGAAAACCTTGCTGGGTAAAGTAGTCTTGGTTGCAGGCCTTTGGTTCTCATTACTTGGAATATTTCTTGCCATTGTCTTCTAGCTTGGAGTGTTTCCATTGAGAAGTCAGGTACTAACATTATGCATTCTCCCTTGTATGTTACTTCCCTTTTCTCCCTTGCTACCTTTTAGATTGTCTCTTTGTCTTGGCATTTTGCCATTTTAATTATGATGTGTTTTGAAGTGGGCCTCTTTGGGTTCCTCTTAATTGGGACTCTCTGTGTTTCCTGGATTTGTGTGACTTTTTCTCTCATCAAATGAGGGAAGTTTTCCATCATTACTTTTTCAAATAGGTATTCTATCCCTTGCTCTTCTTTTTCTCCTTCTGGTATCCGTATTATATTGATATTATTATGTTTCATATTGTCTTGCATTTTTCTTAATCCTTCTTCATTCTTTCTGAACCTCTTTTTGTTTTCTTGCTCTTTCTAGGTGTTTTTTTTCTGCTTTGTCCTGTAACTCGCTGATCCAATCTTCTGCTTCATCAATTGTGCTTTTCATTCCTTCCAGTGTGTTCTTCAGTTCAGAAATTGTGTTGTTTATTTCCTCTTGGCCCTTGTTGATATTTTCTATTTCCTTTTTCATATTGATATAATTTGCAGTGAGTTCATCGTAGCTTCCCTGTAGTTGCTGGTAGCTCATTGAGCGCTCACGGAGCTTCCTGACAACCATTGCTTTGAACTCAATATCTGATAGTTGAGTTGCCTCCATTTCATTTAGCATTCTTTCTGGGGTTTTCTCCTTTCCTTTCTTCTGGGGATTATTTCTGTGTCTTCCTGTTGTTTGTTAGACTCCTCTTGTTAGCCTCAGCTTTTTAAATTGATCTCTTCTGGCTCCCTGGGTTTATGGTTTGAACTTCTGTGGTACAATACCTGTGAGATTCAGTGGTCCAGTCTCCTTCAGGTATCCTGGTGTTCACAGCTTCCACTGTCTCAGCTGTTGGAATGTCCCCTCTTTGGGACCAACTCTCATTTTTTAACAGTTCCAGGTATTTTTTTGGTCTCACTTGTGGGTATGTAAAAAGAGAAAAGAGGAAGAAAAAAATGAAAAAAGAAGAAAAAAGGAGGAAGGAAGAAGACATAAAATTGGAAAGAAAGGAAGAAGGAAGAAAACAAGAAGGAAGCAAGGAGAAGCAAAAGGAGTTGAGGGGTAAAAAAGATAAAAATAATGAAAAATAATAAAAATTATTAAACAAACAAACAAACAAACAAAAAATACCTTGCTATGTTCAAACTTGACAAGCCAGTTTTTCTGGTTTTGCTGGCTTCAAAGGCCGAGGAGTGATGGTATCACTTTTCTCCCTGTTCAGCACTCAGTTATCTTTGGGCTACTCTCCCCAGGGCTAGCCCTGCACTCTCCTCAGGGCTAGCTTTGCACTCTCCCCAAAGCTAGCCCAGTGCCTCTCCACAGAGGACCTCAGGCATATGTTCTGAGCCTCCTGGGGAGCACACTTTCCTGAGTTTATGGGTGTGAGTTTGGGTCTCCTACACAGCGTGCGCCTACCTGAAATTTTCAGGTGTGAGTTCCAGATTTCCTGCTTTGCGTGCACTCACCCTAATTTCACAGGACTGAGCTCCGGGTTTCACATGGATTGTGCGCAGTCCCTGTGTTCACATGCATGGGCTCTGGTTCTTCCACGGGTCATTTGCATTCCCGGGACTCCCGGCATGGGCTATGAGTCTCTGGTCCCATGTGGGCACCTCCAGTCCCACAGTTGTCTCTGGTCATGCGCAAGCGCCTATGGTTGTGCAGTTGTCTCCAATGGCATTTGGGCACCTATGGGCACTCAGCCACCTGTGGTCATGTGCAGGCTCCTATGGTTGCGCAGCCATCTTCAGTGGTGTATGGGTGCATCCGGTCGTGCAAGCTTTGGCGTGCACTCCTCCCAGGGCTATGCGTGGGCGCTCACATCCCCAGCGTGTTTGCCACTGGGACCTTAACTTCTCTCTGTGAGACTTCAAGCAACCAGGTCTTGTCCTGTGCTGCTGAAACCTTGTTTGGCTGGGGAGGGAGCGGTTGACCCGGCTTCCTCCCTAGATCCCTGTGGCAGCCCTGGCAAGTGCCGGGCCTGGGGCCTCAGCCGCCCTGGTCTTGGGCTGATCCCTGGGCTCTTATTGTTCTGAATTACTCTCCTTACCATCTGGTTTTTCAATGTCCGATACAATTTTCGATGTCCTATTTTCAAATATGCTGTGTTTCTGTTGGTTGTTTGCTTTGTTCCACCGTAGATTGGCCAGGTTTTTCTCCCGTGTGTAGGGGATGTGGAATTTGCTCCCTCCTACGGTGCCACCGTCTTCCTTCTCTATGTCTTCAGTATTAAGAAATCTAAAGCTGTGTTTTAAGTGGAGTGGCTCAATAGTTATTTCCCCCTCCAAAGGATAATTCTTTTTTTCTTTTTTAAATTATATTTTATTGATTATGCTATTACAGTTGTCCCATTTCTCCCCCATTGTTCCCCTACACCCTGCACACACCCTCCCACCCACATTCCCCCACTTTAGTTCATGTCCATGTGTCATAAGTTCTTTAGCTTCTACACTTCCCACACTATTCTTGCCCTCCCCTGTCTATTTTCTACCCACCATCTATGCTACTTATTCTCTGTACCTTTTCCCGCTCTTTCCTCCTCCCACTCCCCTGTTGCTAACCCTCCATGTGATCTCCGTTTCTGTGTTTCTGCTCCTGTTCTATTGT